>JAGFNQ010005084.1:0-166870 GCA_024364735.1 Boesenbergia rotunda
AGAACCTATAGGGTCACACGCAAAGGACAAATAGATGGAGAAAAATTGAAGTCAAGTTTGACTTGACTAAATATGGAAAGTCCATAAAAGGCAAGTTTGACTTGACCTAAATCCAAATCAGTTTGACTTGACTTGGTTCCACTTCAAGTTAGACTTGACATGGGAGAAGAAATGGAGTCAAGTTTGACTTGACTAAATATGGAAAGTCCATAAAAGGCAAGTTTGACTTGACCAAAAACCACCTCACCTTGAATTGACCAAGTGATGACTTGGCTTGGTTTTTGACTAAATGTGTATGCCACATCATTCCCAAGGTGGTAACCCCTCCCATTTGAATTTGAATTCAAATGGAGGAGGTTATGGCATGTTATGGCCGGCCACTTAATGGCCATTAAGTGGCCGGCCACCAAGGGTGAACAAATAGGGATTTTGGTTCCCTTTTTGTGTGTGGCTCTTCTTCTTCCTTTTGAGATTTTCTTTTTGAAGATCTTGCTCTACTTCTCCTCTTGTCGAAACCGAGAAGGTGCTAGCACACCTAAGGTTTTGATCCATCTATTTTGTTCGCGTGGATACATATAGAGGAGTGTCTGCCTTGATACTCTACGAGATCCGGCGGCTTTTGGACAAGCGGGAAAGCGAAGGGCTACGCATAAAGGGTAATGGTTCTATCATGTAGATCTAATGTAGATTTAGTAGTGAAACTCGTACTCGTAATTTATTTTATGTTCGCACGGATCCCGTGGCCGAACTTCTGGGGTTTCCGCAACGCAAAAAGCGGTTTTTGCGGCCTAGAATGTCTAACAGTGGTATCAGAGCCACGTGCGAACCTTGTACGAGTTTAAATTTGTTTTTTTTGTATTAGATACAAAATTTACAGACAAATAATATTCTGTGATTTTTCGAAATTTATAGTATTTATGGGTATTTTTCTCATAAAGTCGAAGCAACAAGTGTTCGGAGACTTGTAGGCTTCACCGATCGAGAAAAACTTTCCGAAACGGAAAGATCTCGCTATAATTTTTCGGGACAGCGGCTTAAGTTGCTGTAAGGTTGTTTTGGGACACTCGCGAAATTCATTTCGCGAGTAGGGGCGCTGCCCCTAACCCCGCGAGGGGCATGTCCCGCAATCGTGCCCGAAAATCGTGTAGCGGGACCGTTACGGAAGGGTAACTCATAATATTTGAAAATTGTCGAAAAATTATAGAAATTTATTTAAAATACATAATTTGGAATTATGTATGGATTTGTGATGATCATGGCCCAATAAAAACCCAATATGATTGGAATGTGTTGTAATTCATATTACGGTCTGCGTACCGTTTTTGTGGTTGTGCGTGTTGTATAGTGTATGCGACCTGCGAGTCAGCTTCTTTTATTTTATTTCTATATTTTCTTATTTTGTAATGTCCAAAATGAAGACGGTGGATGGTCCATCCGAAGACGGAGTTATGGAGGAGGCCAACGACACGTGGTGGTCAAAGGAGAAGCTTGGAGAAGCTAACCCTAGGTTGACCGTCAGATCTTCTCATTGGCTTGAGAAGATCGTAGTAGGGCCATGATCAAATCACAAATTAAATTATTTTATATTTCTTGTATGTGATGCATGCTAGTATAAAGTAATTAGAGCCTTTATGTGTATATGATACACCCCTTCTCGATTAGATTAGATCTAATTTAAATCGACTCGTAAATGCCTACCAAGTTTTGATACCTATCACTACCTCGATCATTTGTTGTTGTTGAATCTGCCAAAGCAGAGCAACACATTTAATCTTGGTAGGGTACGGAGGGACAATCTTGGTCCCGCCTATCACGGCTTGGGTGAGAACAAACTCAATCAGATTGAGTGAAACTAGTTAACTCGGTCGGATCGAGTCTAACTATAGGCATATTCCAATCGTTGGAAAGGTAGGATAAAAATCGCATTTATATTAAAACTTGGGCGATTTAGCCAAAGCTAACTCAAGTTTTTATGTAAATGTAAATTTTAATCCTATAAACAAGAGTTGCATAGAGATGTAATCGGTAAATTATTACCTACCGATCGTACTAAGTCTTGGGCGATTTAGCCAAAGCTAACTCAAGGCTTAGTATGATGTGGATCTTGTCCCACTATATTATAGTTAAATTAGATAGAATCTTGTAGCGTGGTTTGACCACATCTATGACTTGATTCTACAAATTTTCTATAATTCAGTGGGAGAATCATTTAATTAAAGGCCTAATTAAATGAAAAAGGAATATGTTATTTAATTTTCTGCATTTTATTGTTGTAGATTGCCATGTCGACAAACGCAAATACTCTCTCCCTGCGATCTGTCCTTGAGAAGGACAAGCTCAACGGAGCAAACTTCCTGGACTGGTACAGGAACTTGAGAATAGTTCTCAAGCAAGAACGTAAACTGTACGTTCTGGAGCAGCCTATTCCCGAGGCACCTCCTGCCAGTGCCACGCGAGCTGACCGTGATGCTCACAAGAAGCATCAAGATGACGCATTAGATGTGTCATGCCTTATGCTCGCAACCATGAACTCTGAGCTTCAGAAGCAACATGAGTTAATGGATGCTTTCGATATGGTTGAGCATCTGCGTCAACTGTATCAAGGACAAGCAAGGCACGAGAGATTTGAGATCTCTAAGGCACTGTTTCAGTGCAAGATGCAAGAAGGGACTCCCGTAGGTCCCTATGTACTCAAGATGATTGGGTACATAGAGAATTTACAGAGATTGGGATTCCCACTGGGCCAAGAGCTGGCCACAGACTTGATCTTGCAGTCCCTACCCGAAAGTTATAGTCAATTTGTCATGAACTGGAACATGAATGAAATTGACAAGCCCCTGCCTGAGATGCTCAGCATGTTAAGAACTGCTGAGCTCAATCTTAAGAAGGCCAAGCCCATTTTGATGGTGCAGAAGGACAAAGGTAAGGGCAAGCCCAAAGGCAAGGGAAAGTCTCAAGCCAAGGGCAAGGGCAAGGGCAAAGCACTGAAACCCAAAGGAGGGGTTGCCAAGGATGCTACCTGCTTCCACTGTGGTGAGACCGGACACTGGAAGCGGAACTGCAAGAAATATATGGAAGATCTCCAGAAGAAGAGAAGTCAGACTTCTACTTCAGGTATTCATGTTATAGAAGTCAATTTGTCTATTTCTACATCATGGGTATTAGATACCGGATGTGCTTCTCACATTTGTACTAATGTGCAGGCGCTGAGAAATAGCAGGGCATTGACAAAGGGCGAGGTGGACTTACGAGTTGGCAATGGAGCAAGAGTTGCTGCTGTTGCTACAGGAGTTTATATGCTATCTCTGCCCTCTGGGCTTGTATTAGAGTTAGATGATTGTTATTATGTGCCTGCTCTGACTAAGAACATAGTTTCTGTTTCTTGTTTAGACAAGAAAGGATTTTCGTTTATAATAAAGAACAAATGTTGTTCAGTTTATTTAAATGAAATGTTCTATTGTAGTGCACCTCTGATGAACGGACTCTATCTTCTAGACTTAGAAAACCCTATCTATAACATAAATACCAAAAGGCTCAAGTCTAATGACTTGAACCAAACCTATATCTGGCACTGTCGCTTAGGCCATATAAATGAGAGTCGCCTATCCCAGCTCCATAGAGATGGTTTGCTGGACTCATTTGATTTTGAATCATTTGAGACATGCGAGTCTTGCCTTCTTGGCAAGATGACCAAGACTCCATTCAGTGGACACAGCGAAAGAGCAACCGATTTGTTAGGTCTTATACATAGCGATGTATGTGGCCCTTTCAATGTTGCTGCCAGAGGTGGTTATAGGTACTTCATTACATTTACTGATGATTTCAGTAGATATGGTTATGTGTACTTGATGACACATAAGTCAGAATCCTTTGAAAAGTTCAAAGAATTCAAGAATGAAGTACAAAACCAGCTTGGCAGGAGTATTAAAATACTTCGATCAGATCGAGGTGGAGAATACCTCAGCCATGAGTTCCGTGACTATCTAGCTGAGTGTGGGATTCTGTCCCAACTCACTCCTCCTGGAACACCACAATGGAATGGTGTGTCCGAAAGGAGGAATCGTACCCTATTAGATATGGTGCGATCCATGATGAGTCACACAGATCTTCCTATATCCTTTTGGGGATATGCTCTGGACACGGCAGCCTTCACTCTTAACCGTGTTCCATCAAAGGCTGTAGTAAAGACACCATATCAGATATGGACTGGGAAGAGTCCCCAGATGTCTTTTATGAGGATTTGGGGTTGTGAGGCTTACGTTCGACGTCAAGTCTCAGACAAACTGGGACCCAAATCTGATAAGTGCTATTTTGTAGGATATCCCAAGGAAACGAAGGGATATTACTTCTACATTCCCAGTCAGCACAAAGTGTTTGTGGCGAAGACTGGGGTTTTTCTAGAAAGGGACTTTGTTTCTAGAAAAACTAGTGGGAGTACGTTCGATCTTGAAGAACTTCAAGATATGGACCAAAGCACTGAGGCCTTGATGGAGGTTGAACAGGAACCACAAAGTGTTGTGGATCATGAGGTTGTTACACAAGGAGTTATGGAACAACATCCTGTTCAAGTAGACCTACCTCTTCGCAGGTCTGGTAGGGTACGTCATCAGCCTGAGAGATATTCATTTCTCTTGTCTGATGACAATGACGTTGTGCTCATTGAGAATGAGCCTACAACCTATCAGGAAGCTGTGATGAGCCCAGACTCTGAGAAATGGCTTGAGGCCATGAGATCCGAGATGGATTCCATGTACACCAACCAAGTTTGGACCTTAGTTGATCCACCTGAAGGGGTAAAACCAATTGGGTGTAAGTGGGTCTTTAAGAGAAAGACTGACATGGGAGGACTTACGCATACCTATAAGGGTAGACTGGTAGCAAAGGGTTTCAAACAAATTCATGGTATTGACTATGATGAAACCTTTTCTCCAGTAGCGATGTTCAAGTCCATTCGGATCATGCTTGCTATTGCAGCATACCACGATTATGAGATCTGGCAGATGGATGTCAAAACCGCGTTCCTGAATGGGAACCTACTCGAGGATGTGTACATGACACAACCTGAGGGTTTTGTAGATCCAAAGCATACTGGCAGAGTATGCAAGCTGCAAAGGTCCATTTATGGACTAAAGCAAGCTTCTCGGAGCTGGAATCTTCGATTCGATGATGCAATCAAACAGTTTGGTTTCATCAAGAATGAAGATGAACCCTGTGTCTACAAGAGGGTTGAAGGAAACATAGTAGTTTTCCTCATATTGTATGTGGATGACATACTACTCATTGGGAATGATATTCCTATGCTTCAGTCTGTGAAGACTTGGCTGGGGAATTGTTTCTCAATGAAGGACTTAGGTGAAGCAGCCTGTATTTTAGGCATCAAGATCTATAGAGATAGATCTAAGAGATTGCTTGGCCTAAGTCAGAGTACATATATTGACAAGGTCTTACTTCGGTTTGCCATGCAGAATTCCAAGAAAGGATTTCTGCCTATGTCACATGGTATGAGTCTTTCGAAGACTCAAAGTCCTCTTCTAGAGAGGAGAGAGACCGCATGGATCAGATCCCTTATGCCTCGGCCATAGGATCTGTCATGTACGCCATGCTATGTACTCGTCCTGATGTCTCGTATGCTTTAAGTATGACGAGCAGATACCAGTCAGATCCAGGTGAGCGTCACTGGATAGCGGTCAAGAATATTCTTAAGTACTTGAGAAGGACTAAAGAATATTTCTTGATATATGGAGGCGATGAGGAGCTAACTGTAAAGGGTTACAGTGATGCCAGCTTCCAAACCGACCAGGATGATTATCGGTCGCAGTCAGGGTTCGTGTTTTGTCTGAATGGCGGCGCTGTGAGCTGGAAGAGTTCGAAGCAGGACACAGTTGCTGATTCTACAACAGAGGCTGAGTATATTGCTGCATCAGAGGCAGCAAAGGAGGCAGTTTGGATCCGCAAGTTCGTTGCAGAGCTTGGGGTGGTTCCTAGCATTGCAGATCCCATAGAGCTCTATTGTGACAATAATGGAGCTATTGCGCAGGCTAAGGAACCTCGCTCACACCAGCGGACCAAACATATACTACGGCGCTTCCATCTCATTCGAGAGATCATCGATAGAGGAGATGTGAAGATATGCAGAGTACCCACAGAGGCGAATGTCGCAGATCCCCTGACCAAGGCTTTGGCACAGACAAAGCATGATGGTCACACTAGATCATTGGGTATTAGATACTACAGTGATTGGCACTAGTGCTAGTGGGAGATTGTTGGTGAGAGCCCTAGAGCCGATCATGTAATGATTGTATGGACTAATTTGTATCATATTCCTATGTATAAATAAAGGCATGTTTTATGGTTATTATACTTACGTGTATTTGTGCCAATTAGCTAAGTATAATAATGTCCTTGAGTAGAAGGTTCTTATCTATATCAATCGATTGGTTGAATCGATAGTGAGATGATATAGAGAACACTACTCTAAATAATTCCTAGTCAAGTATTAACATTCTAGGACAATGTTAATACGTAGAGGCTAGCATGTAAGTCAACATGATGACTTGATCTCACAAGTCATGGATATAGAGATATCAAGTTGACACATGGGTATGCATTGGAGAATGTATACTGAATGACCCGCCATGAGAAAGTATCATGGATCGTTATATGAGTGTCATATACTTTCTCATGTGGCTATTAGTATGACTATTAGTCCTTGGACCTGAAGTCACCATGGATTCCTACATAAGGAGTTACGTACTTTGGCTTCGTCAAACGTCACCCGTAAATGGGTGGACTATAAAGGCGATTACTGGGTATGTAACAAATTATGGAGAGGGATGTGAGTGATGTAGATGGGATCTATCCCTCCTATATGACGGGAGCGATATCGTATTCTTGATAGAGTTAGACCACAAAGTGCATGGCCATGCCCAAGTGAGTCAATATGAGATATTGAACTCATTTGATTAGTGTGAGTCTACTTGGAGTTCAAGATATAGATTGACTCGAGGATGACACGGTCTATGCCTCAATTGAGTCAATCTAGATATCATGGATAGAGGGACATTATCATATATTGTGAGAGTCACAATTATTAGTCACAAGGTGATGTTGGATCTCAACATTCTTGTAACTTGGGTAGCAATGATGTGTTGCTAGATACCGCTCATTGCTTATGTTTCTAAGAGGTTAGAAGCATTGCCAACGTTACAAGAACCTATAGGGTCACACGCAAAGGACAAATAGATGGAGAAAAATTGAAGTCAAGTTTGACTTGACTAAATATGGAAAGTCCATAAAAGGCAAGTTTGACTTGACCTAAATCCAAATCAAGTTTGACTTGACTTGGTTCCACTTCAAGTTAGACTTGACATGGGAGAAGAAATGGAGTCAAGTTTGACTTGACTAAATATGGAAAGTCCATAAAAGGTAAGTTTGACTTGACCAAAAACCACCTCACCTTGAATTGACCAAGTGATGACTTGGCTTGGTTTTTGACTAAATGTGTATGCCACATCATTCCCAAGGTGGTAACCCCTCCCATTTGAATTTGAATTCAAATGGAGGAGGTTATGGCATGTTATGGCCGGCCACTTAATGGCCATTAAGTGGCCGGCCACCAAGGGTGAACAAATAGGGATTTTGGTTCCCTTTTTGTGTGTGGCTCTTCTTCTTCCTTTTGAGATTTTCTTTTTGAAGATCTTGCTCTACTTCTCCTCTTGTCGAAACCGAGAAGGTGCTAGCACACCTAAGGTTTTGATCCATCTATTTTGTTCGCGTGGATACATATAGAGGAGTGTCTGCCTTGATACTCTACGAGATCCGGCGGCTTTTGGACAAGCGGGAAAGCGAAGGGCTACGCATAAAGGGTAATGGTTCTATCATGTAGATCTAATGTAGATTTAGTAGTGAAACTCGTACTCGTAATTTATTTTATGTTCGCACGGATCCCGTGGCCGAACTTCTGGGGTTTCCGCAACGCAAAAAGCGGTTTTTGCGGCCTAGAATGTCTAACACTTACTAAGCCTATGTGCTTATAGTCTTATATTCTTATACCGCAGATCAAACAAGGGGTTATTAGGTGAAGCAGCAGGAGGGGCCAAAAGCGTGTGTGTGGTAGTGACATGGCAAAGGAAAGAGGAAAAAGAATCTTCTATTATGTCTTGTGTTTTGAAACGCCTCTTTAGATTCTATGCTATACTTAGGATAAGATACTTGCTACTTATGATGTTTATGGATAAGTTACTTGCTACTTATGATACTCATGGATAAGTTACTTGCTACTTCTGATGCTTATGGATAAAGTAAGGAATGTTATGCTGTTAATATGATAAGTTACAATGCTACCATGTTCAAGAACGATAGGTTAAGGCATATATACATGTTCAAGTATTAGTTGCATGGTAAAACGCATGTGTATAAAGAAAAAAAAATTTATTCCGCTGCATTTAGATGTTCACATGCCTATGTATGTTAGCGTAACGCCGCCTCTCGCCACACCGTAAGATGTGTAGAAAGGCGGGCGTTACACTCTTTTTCTGTGGTGGTGTAGTTGGCCTGGGCAGCATCTAAGGTCTTGGAAGCATAGCAAATAACATGAGACGTTCCATCCACCCTCTGTGCAAGTACAGCTCCTACAGCAAAATTAGAAGCATCACACATTAGTTTAAAAGGTAAATTCCAATCAGGGGGTCTAATAATAGGAGCTGAAGTAATAGCCTCCCTTAATTTCTGAAAAGTTTCCTTGCATTTTTCATCAAAACAAAATTCCACATCTTTCTGCAAAAGTCTAGTCAAAGGTCGAGCAATCTCACTGAAGTCTCTAATAAATCTCTTGTAGAATCTTGCATGGCCAAGAAAAGCTCGAACATCCCGTATACATATGGGGTAAGATAAAGAAGATATATCACTAACTTTAGCAGGATCTACCTCAATGTCTTTCATAGAGACTAGATGACCTAAAACAATACTATGCTCTACTATAAAATAACATTTTTTTAAAATTAAGAACAAGATTAGTTTCAATGCATCTCTGTAAAACCCTAGACAAATTATCTAAACAAGTATCAAATGATGTGCCAAAAATAGAAAAATCATCCATGAAAATTTCCATGCAGTGTTCTAATAACTCACCAAAAATACTCACCATACACCGCTGGAAAGTCCCTGGAGCATTGCAAAGTCCGAATGGCATGCGTCTGTAAGCAAATGTACCGAAAGGACAAGTGAAAGTGGTATTCTCCTGATCCTCCAGGTCTATACAAATTTGAAAATATCCTGAGTACCTATCTAAGAAGCAATAATGAGACTTCCCTGCTAACCTCTCTAACATCTGATCAATAAAAGGCAAGGGATAGTGGTCTTTCCTCGTGACTTGGTTCAGCTTCCTGTAGTCAATACAAGCTCTCTAGGAATTCTTCACTCTGGTGGGTACTAACTCATTGCTTTCATTTTCCACCACTGTCACTCCTGATTTCTTAGGCACCACATTGATAGGACTAACCCACATACTGTCTGAAATAGGGTATATGATACCTGCCTGTAAGAGTCGAGTCACCTCTTTCTTTACAACATTTAAAATCAGTGGATTTAGCCTTCTCTGTGGCTGCCTGACTGGTTTGACATTTTCCTCTAAAAATATCCTGTGCATGCAAATGGCTGGGCTAATACCAGGTATATCAGCTAAAGTCCACCCAATGACACTCTTGTGCTGCCTTAGAACTTGCAATAACTTGTCCTCTTGCTCTGAATCTAAGTTCTGGGCAATGATAATAGGTAAACTCTGCTCCTCTCCCAAATAAACATACTTCAAATGATCTGGCAATGGCTTTAACTCAATCTGTGACTACTTAGTAGGTATGGGTGATCCCTGGGGCTCAGTGCAATCCCCTACACTCTCACACCTATCCTCTGAATCTCCTGAAATATCAATCAATGTACGTGGTCCCTGGGGCTCAGTGCAATCCCCTATACCTATAAAATTATCTACAACTGAAAGTGAATCTGAAACAACCTTCAACTCAGCCTCCTCTGTAGCCAAAGCATCCTCAGCCTCCTTTGAGCTAAAATATCCTCTAGAAATACCAAGTGAAGCTCCCTCAGCAAATAAATCTGCATCAACCAACTCATCTAGAATATCCATACTCATGATAGAATGATCTTCTCTGGAGTGCTTCATAGCATCAAAAATACTGAACTGGACTACTGTGTCTCCTATCTCCATAGACAGTATGCCTGCATATACATCAATCTTTGTCCTTGCAGTCTTCAAGAATGGCCTCCTAAGAATAAGTGGAGATCTATTTGCCAGATAATCCCCCTCCATTTCTAAGATATAGAAATCCGTAGGAAAAATTAGCTCCTTCACCTTCACTAATACATCTTCAATGATCCCAGCTGGGTGAGTCTGACTTCTGTCTGCTAACTGAATAACCACTCCTGTAGGCTACAAAGGTCCAATACCAAGCATCTGAAAAACTGATCTAGGCATCACATTAATAGAGGCTCCCAAATCTAACATGGCATCATGAAAAAGAGTCCTCCCAATCTCACAAGACACAGTAAATACCCCTGGATCTTCACATTTCTGAGGAATAGAATGAATAAGGGCTGAGACATTCTTTCCTATACTGACTAATTCATTCTCTTTTAGCTTCTTCTTGTGCACACACAAATCCTTGAGAAATTTAGCATACTTGGGAATTTGCTTGATCATGGTCAACAAAGGCACATTAATCTCCACCTTACTAAAAAGATTCACAAGCTCATTGTACTCCTTTGCTTTCTCCTCCTCTACATGCTTTTTAGCTTGAATCTTGCGCTGTGGGAAGGGTAACTTAGTCATCTTGCATTTTAAGCATGAAGCATATGTATCAAATGAATTTAATTCAAAATATTCCAAAATGCCAACCTTTTTCAATTCGGTCATGCGACTCTTGTTTATATGGCTAAAGTGGCAATGCCACATATAGGAAGTTAATTGATTATATCTTCAAGCATGCTTGTTGCTTATTTCAATATTGAATATGTCATTGGGTACATCTAGTGCATAGATCCCATTGCATAATGTTCCAATCCCATACAGAATACCATTCAAAGTTATATAACAATAATTGTTATTAAAAGTAAGATGGCAACCTTTTCTATTTAAGCAAAAAATAGAAACAATGTTCTTTATTAATGAAGAAGTATAATAACAATTAACCAATTCCAAAACTAGTCCACTAGAGAGTTTTAATAAATATGTTCAATGGTTATAGCTGCAAACTTTTGCTCCATTGTCAACTTATAAATTTGCTTTTTCATTGACCAGACTTCTACTATTCTTTAACCCCTATATATCATTACATATGTGTGAAGCACACCCTATATCCAATATCCAAGTATTTGAAGAAATAATCTGACAATCAATAATGAAGATACTTGAAGAGGATGCAGCATTAGATGTCTTCTTCTTCTTCTTCTTCTTCTTCTTCTTCAAGGATTGAGGATTGAGGATAAATCTTACAGTTTCTTCTCTAATGTTCTATCTTGCCATAGTAGAGACATGGACCCCTTGGAGTCAATTCTTCTTTCTTGACCTTTTTCTTCTTCCCTTTGGCTTGAGTCTTTGACATTCTCTTAGAACTTTTCTTTAAAGAGTCAAACAACATCACATCTCTTGATTCTTTCTTGAGAGATGACTCTACTATATTAAACATGCTAATTATCTTGAGAATTATCAATTTAAGATGGTTTATCTGATAGTTCATCACAAATTGTGAATAGCTATCAGGCAAACTAGGAAGAATTAAGTCAATACTTAATTTATGATCCATGACAAAACTTAGTGATCTCAATCGCTCAATGTAGTCATTCATCTTTTGTACAAATTACACCGCAGATGTACCCTCTGTATCTTTGAGTGAAAGAAGAACCTGGAGATCTCGAACCATTTAGATCTCATTTGCTCGTCAAATAACTCATGAAGATGATAAATAATAATATAAACATTCATATGCTCATGTTGCTTTTGCAATTTAGGAGACATCGAAGCTAGCATGATGCAAGTTGCAAGTTCAGAATGTGACATATGATTTTGATGGACCAACCTTTGGTCATTAATAGCATCTTTAGCCGGATTAAGGGAAGAGACTTTTCAAGGACATGCAATCTTCTCAATTTTGAGAATAATTCTTAGATTTTGAAGCCAATCCAAGAAGTTCGGCCCAGTGAATTTGTTTATGTCCAAAATTGAGCATAAATTTATAGAATTCATGCTAATTCTATTAATCTAAAAATACAAAATTGAGCATATAAGAAAGACTAAATAAATATGACATGCAAACAATTTACATTCATAAAAGGAATCCCACTTGCTTGTACAAATTCAAGAGCTCATACTTTGAATTCGAGAGATGGTAGGTTGTCTTCAAGTGGATTGATATCCACTATAGATAAGAATAACCTTAGAGTGAATCCAACAAACTATTCTTAGTTTCTAGTAGTAAATATCAAATATACCAATTATATATCAAATATATATAACTATTACATTTGCAATCAACTATTAATATTTGCATAACCCATCGGTTGTTTATATATATATATATATATATATATCAGATGTATATCACCCAACTTCATCTCTATCCACATTAATCATGGAGTGAATCTAACAAATCAATGCTTTAAGTTAAAGTTACCCTATTAATTATTAGATCATATCTCAATGGTCCGAACATGTCAATTTTAAGTTAGGCTTAGCGAAAGTCTAACAACCCAAATATTAAATTGAACTTTAGTTCTTACCATATTAGTAGAAGGTGTAAGTATTAATATTAACTAAGAGATTTATATTTTAGGTCTCATCAATTTAAATAAATATCATGGTTTTAAAATGACATGGAATAAATATAATATTGGATCAGGTAGCAGACGAACCTAAGGTGACCAACCTGGCCCAATAAAAGTTTTCCACCGATTACTAGGATAAATCGGAGGCATGGAATAAATATAGCATGATACAAACATGACATGAAACAAGCATGGCATGGTTTAATTTTGACATAAACATGACATAATTGTCATACTTTAATATATTTCCATCATTAAGGATTATTCTAAAAATCCAAGAATTATTTAATTAAATTAGGAAATAATTTCAAAAATTAGGATTTAGAAATTAATTTCGAAATATAGATGTTCCTAATCAGATTAGGAAACAATTTTTAAAATTAAAATTTCCTAGACAAAATAGGAAATAATTTTCAATCATGAATCTTCTAACAAATCAGGAAATAATGTCTAAATTTGAAATTTTCTAAAAAATTAGGAAATAATTTCTCTAATAAATTAGGAAACAATTTTCATAATTGAAATTTCCTATCAAATTGGTAACAATTTCCAAATTTTAAATTTTCCAATATATTAGGAAATAATTTTCAAACTTTGAATTTCGAAATAAATTAGGAAACAATTTCCTAAATAAGAATTTCTTAACAAATTAAGAAGCATACAGCAATATGCGACATGCCAAAAACACGATCTACGATCTGTTGGTGCAAGATGCATCAGTGATGTCTTCCTCTAGTGTTTCGATGTTTAACAATATACTGAAGTTAGTGAAAATACACCAAAGGTTTAGTCTAGTTGATCAAGGGTTAGCCAAACTGTTGGGACCGGGTGCATGTCGACAAGGATACGGGTTCGTAAAATTTTAAATTTTTACGTACAGCGGAAGAATTAGCATAAAATAATTTCTTAAATTATTTTAACCACGTATCTAGCATGCAACCTTATGGTGTGTGGACATAATCATAAAGAAAAACTTTTGCGGAAAAGTAAACTAATTTACATTATACCTCTCGTAACTCGAAGTAAGGGACGAGATCCAACCGTAGCGTCCCTTGGAAGCTCCGCCTCTATCCGCGTCCACGCCGAGTTCTCTTCGGGATGACTTCGCAAAGCCACGAGTTTTGTGCCGACGAGAACTACTAGATTCTCGGAAGGCACAACTAGAAGAACAAGAGAAAAGATAGGAAACTAACCAAAAGGAAACGGAATCTAAATTCCGGGAAGGAGGGAGATCCGATCCGCTTCTTCTTCTTCTTGGTTGGCTTCTCCTTGGTGTTGTTGGCTCACGGCAACCACTTGGAGAAGATGGAGTGCCGGCCCTAGGGTTTGCAAAGGGGCGCCGGCCCTAAGATGCCCTGAGGGGCGCCGGCCCTAAGGGGGAAGAGAGAAGAGAGAATAAGAGAGAGAGGGAGAGAAATAAATCTCTTGTTAGCTCTATCGATTGGGAATCCAAGGCTTACCTTTGGTTCCTTTTTATAGTGGCCTCTCCCTTGCCAAGTCTCTCTTATAACGGAATTAACGGAATTAGTTATCATAAGAAATTTATCTTATAAAATTTCTTATAACTTATTCCGTTATGCCTAGTTTTATTATAACTAACTTTATAATAAAACAAATTCTCTTAACGGAATTTTCATAACAAATTTATCCTATAAATTCTCTTATGAATTATTCCGTTTAAACCAAGGTTTATTATAACTAATTTTATAATAAAACAAATATATCTCTCCTTTTATTATGGAATAAATTTTACAAGATATTTATAAACTTTCTTATTATGGAAAAATCAATTCATAATTGATTTTATACAATTAAAATAATCCATTCCATGGATCATTTTAATTTCCATAAAAGAATAAATTTCTATAAATTTATTTATATAAATTTCTTTATACAAAAATTTATTTATCGATAATTTATAAAACAAATCGCGCTAGATTCATTTTATTAATTAAACCAATTAAATTGGTTTATCCCCTTTTTAATGGCCGGCCAAACCAAGAGGGTGGACACCCTCTTTGGCCGGCCAAACCGAGCCGAACCGATCGTGAATTAAACTCATTTAATTCGCCCAATAAGCCTTCAAAAGACTTAGCCATTTTAAGTTTCCGTTACGCCTCTGATTAACTCAGATTCGACTTATTTCTCTTGATTGGAAAATCCAATTTTCAACTCGTTTTAAATCCCTCGGATTACTCATAGTGCGTGTGACTAAATAGGCTTTCGATTTATGTCGGCCGTCTATAATTTACCAATTATAGAACGGTCATGAGTGGCACCTAGTAGTACATCATGACCCCCAATTAATCGAAAGATCAACGGTTTGACCTCAGAAGTAATTCCGAAACCCTTCAGCAGCTCTAATGAATCATGCCCCATTCCCTTCACCATCTTATACCCACTTGGTTCAGGACATGGTCTGTGTGTGTCAGTCCCCACTAGGCTGACTACGTCACACCTAGCCCAAGTAGTGTCTTTCTCGTCCTTTGGATTTCTAATTACTCTCATGTATTTAAGAGACTCGCACTCTAAACATGATATGCTCTGGCCAGAGGCTTTGAGTAACAATCCGACGATAGGCCTGGGTATACATCTCCTCGCAAGGAGTGGTGAATCCTTTGTAGGTTGCTCAAACATCTTCGGGCACTTCGACTTATACCCAATCATCCTGGGTCCACACCTCCTAGGAGATGCTTGCTTAGGATGTTAAAGTATAAGTCTCCATGACCAAGATGACTTGAACACCGCAAGTCAAAGGAACATCGCACTTAAGTTGCAGTAAGAACTTCATTGACATATCTATATAGATTACCATATGAAATTTTACAGCTAGTTGATAAGCACCATTTTATTGATTATTTTAATTGCTAAAATCCATGTTTGATCCATGTTTTTATTGCTTAATTATGATTTTACCCTAGGTTTTGGAACTTTATCTTATTTTAGACTTAATTGCAAATTTGCATTAAATTGGATTAATTGGCCACTAAATTTTGGATTTATTTTTGTAGGCACCAAAGGTTCAAGGACTTAGGGCATACTGGGTCAAACTTGAGTCAGATGTGAACCAGATCGAATTATCAAGCCTACGATTAATCCGGGCCGTCCGATTCAAGAGCAGCTAGATCTGAGCCATCCGGGACGATCTGAAGCAATCCGAGCTAGGGTTAGGGTTGATCAAGCTCTATGATCAAGATCTAAAGGTTTCATCTCAATCAGAGCTCAATCAACCATTGGATCAAGCAAGGAGGGCTCTAGAGCGTCCATTCACAGATAGAGTTGATCTGGACCATCCGTTGCATATCTTGAGGATCCGAGCTACCACACGGCAGATCCTGACCCCAGATCATCATCATAAAAGTTTGGCTCCAATCAGAGTAAGATCAGCCGTTGGATCTCCTCCGATTAATCTGAGCCGTCCATTTGTTCCTATTTAATCAAATTTCCAGCTCCTTTCTCCTCGTCGCGTCCTCGCCGCAGCTCGTTTGCCTTGGTTTCTTCCTCGTTTTTCTTCGTTTCTTCAGCAATTTCTTCGTTTTGAAGGCGTGACCACCTCGATTCGAGCTCATCCTTGAGTGACAGCAAGAATTCGGATGGAGGCTTAGCTTAATTTCGTTTATTAGAAGCAGATTTGAACTATGTCATTTCGTTTCTGAACTTCTGATTAAATTTCTGTAATGTTTCGATTCCGAATAGTTTTTGCTTCAATTAGAGTTTTAATTCAGTGCTTTAGTTAGCTAGATTGTTTGTGTAATGAACTATTGTAATTAGATCAGTTTATTTCGCTTCAATTCATTTCTGAAATTGATTCCCTGTTTCGTGCCATTTCTGAATTCACGTATCAGTCCTTTAGTTCCTGCACCTTGTATCAAGTTTTGTCTAGCTTCTGAGAATCTTACCTTACTCTGGATTGGTGCACTCAACTTGAGTTCGCATATGTGTTTCTGCTCAGTTTTGAAACTGAAGTCTGTGGTTACTGAAATTGCACAGCCTGAATCTGCAATTCTACAGATTTGGCTGTAATATCAGACTTTTAAAGTCTTGTTTGATCAGTATTTCGAAGTTGAGTGTCTTCATTTATCTCTGCATATCACTGAAGTCACAGCTGTGCTTGCCCAGCTTGATCGATTCATTCAATTCTGAATTGGCAGCCTCATCCTTGGCACAAAGAATTGGTTTGGAACAATTGTATCATTTGCGTGCCAACTGTTCTAGGCACTGATTGTTATCAAGACTAAGCCTATTTTTAAAGTATTATTGAGCTTGAAATCATCTCATTCACATTGGGTTTGTCCTGAATTGAATTTTCAATTTTACAATTAGGTTCAAGAAGCTAGTATTTGGTTTAGTCGAAACTGTCAAAATCTGTTTTGCTTCATTTGTTTTGCATTAGGATTGCCTTTAGTGGAATTTTCCAAGTTGAACACAAGCTGTAGTGAACTCTTGCATTTTAAATCAATTTAATTCCGAATTTTGCAACATTGCATTGGTTGATCTAATTGTCCCTTGGTTGAACCATTAAGTGCCGACTCCTTGTGTAGCTTCCTTAATTGAGTGGTTTTGCTTTTCATTGTTTTTCCATTTCTACTTGAAACCAAATCTGATTTTATTTGAAACCCAAAATTCACAAACGACACCTAAATACAAGCGCGAATCAAACAACGTCAACTAGCCCCGAGAAAAATACGACCTGTGGCCCCTTTGCTACACTTTTCATATTTTGATTGCAAAAAGGGTTTCCAGCATTTCATTCATATTTAAATTCTGATGGTCCCATAATTTGTGACAAATTTACATAGTATTTAGGGGCCGTCAAATTTTTGGCGCCGTTGCCGGGGAAGCAACTAGTTGATTTGTTTGATTTTTGCTTGTATGCTTTTTGACATATCATTGGGTTCTATTTTCTGTTGCTTTATCATTCATATACGGTTGCTGCCATTTTTCTTGTTTGTTTTGTGACAGGGCTGCAAATTCAAAATGGGGTCAAAAGAGATAGAAGAGGCATTGGAGGAGTTAAAAATTGTGTTAAAGGGGTTGGACTACCAACTAGAACGTAAAGCTCAGTCATCTACTTATCAGAAGCTACCTCAGCCACAATTTCAGCCTCTCCAGCAATTTCAGCAGCTAAATCAAGAATTCCAACAGCCCTATTGGAATTTTCAGCAACCAAATCAGTTTTTTCAGCCACAAGATCAACCATCATTTCAAAATTTTCAACCAAATAAGTATTTTCAGAACGGGCAGCCACCATTTCAGAGCTATCAGCCCCAATTTGAGCAACCATATCAGTTTTGTCAGCCTCAAATTCAGCAACTACAACAATTCCAGCCACTACAACAATTTCAGCCCAATTTTCAGCCACAAATTCAGCATGGGCAGCCACCATTTCAGAATTTCCAACAACAAAACCAGAATTTTCAGCCCACTCAAATTCAGTGTTCACCACCACAATTTCAACCTCAAATCCAAGATTTTCAGGGCTACAGTTTTCAGCCATCTCCACCAACTTGTGAACCAAATATTCAGCAATTTAATCAGTCATTTCATCCATTTGAGCAGCCCCAACAGTTTCCATTTCAGCATGCACAGCCTCCTCCTGGACTTCAGCAGCCCTATTTTCCATTTCAAGACCAACAGGGGTTCCACACTAACCAAGGAGGTTTTGATGATCCTGATTGGGATGAGGCTCTACACCAAAGGATTATGGAGATGTGTCAACAAATCCAACAACAACAACAAACTTTTCAAGAAGAACAACAACAATGGTTTCAAAACGTGCAAGATCGATTGAATCAGATAAAAGCCCAAAGAGCAGAACAATTAGCTTCTCAAGCTATTCTTAATTCTGAGAGCCCCAGAGTTGGTTTTATATCAGTTCAAGGTGACCCTAGTGCATGGCCAAGTCCTTCTTCAAGTAATCTTGCACATTTGATAGAAGAAGAAGAAGATGACGTACTCATCAAAGTCTGGGCACCTACAGCATGCATTCCTCCGGAGATTCCTACTCAAAATCCAATTCCAAATTTTTCAGCTCCAGCAGATGAAATTGAAGCTCCATAGGACCATTCTAGACTTTTGTTTTCTGATGATAGTGTTATTAGTGGTCCTAATTTTTCTGATACTGTTGTTGCAGATATTACAGGAGAAGCATGCAGAGGAGATGATTCCATAGGTGTAGGGGATTGCACTAAGCCCCAGGGACCACCACAATATTTAGAGAACGAACCAGAAAGTGTAGGGACTTGCATGGTGGAAGCAAGCACCCAAGGATCACCAGTTGATTGTCCACTAGAGCCTGAGGCTGATGAGGAGCATGAACTTGACCAGGAGGAGACCACAGATACATCTACTATTATAGAACCTTCAGGTATTATCCAGCACACTCAGGTAAGTATTTCTCCTCTTTCTTCAGAAAAATGTAGTGAGGTACCTAGTGCTGATTTTATTGATTCTGATGAGTTTATTGATATACCTTGTGTAGAAATTGTTTGTGAAAATCCAATAGAGGTACCAAACATTGATTTTATTGATCATCATGCATTACTTGACACATCCATTGTAAATATGAATAGTGAAATAATTTTAGAGGCACCCATAATTGATGTAGTTTGTTATGATGAATCTTTAGATACATCTTTTGTGGATATGACTAGTGAAAATTTTTTAGAAGTACCTGAAATGGATGTTATTTATTTTGATGAATCTCTTGTTATGTCTTATGCTGAAAATGAATGTGAAAAACTTTTGGAAATGTCTGATATTGATTTGATTGGCTGTGACATATTACTTGATACACCCTTGATTGAAAATGATTGTGAAATTTCTATTGATGTGCCAGAACTTGATTTCTTTATTTGTAATGAGCTCCTGGATGCAAATTTTGTAGAAAATGATTTTGAAAATTTTATTGAGGCACCACAAATTGATTTAATTGGACATGATGCAGATTTGGATTTATTTCATGCAGAAACTGAACTTATATCATTTCTTTCTGACCCTGAACGCTTGAGAGAGGTATTACATGTTTTTGCAGGGTCCAGAAGACTTCAGGAGTGGGTGCTCCAACTGAACATACTCCAGCCTCCTGGAAGGACTTCTGAAGGGCATCAAGAAGGAGGAGATGATCTGACTTTAATTAAAAGCACTCCATCCCTTGAATGGCTCTTGAACCTGAATCGCCTACGGCCACCGGAGCATTATTTTGTAAAGTTCAAGTGTGGGGGAGTCCTGATTCTCCCAGCCACCCAGACTCCTCCACTACCACGGTGGAGGCTACTTCTGGATAGACTCCGCCCACCAGAATAAAGGGGAGTTTGATTTTTCTTGTATTTTCTTTTATTTTATTTTTTCATTTCCATGCTTCCTAGAATTAGAATTTTCCTTTGAACTGAGTCCTTATAAATAAATGCACGTTATTTCTTTTGTCACTTTCTCTTGCATGAGTAGAAATAAAAGTATCCCTCTAGGTTATTCCATAGCATTTTAGAGTCTTTTGGAAAATAAATTAAATTTGGTTGTTAAGACTTAAGGTTTGAGCTAATGAATGAAATCTTGGATGCTTGAGTACTCCTTTGCTTTAGATTCTTAATTGGTGTCTTGAGATGAATTATTTTTGACCTAGTGAGAATTAGCCTTATTTTTGTGACACACCTATGTCATTGTACTCTAGAACTTGCTTAGGTTCTTTCAAAATCATAATTCAATGATTGGATCACATCTATAGAGGCTAATCCATTTGTTTTCCTTCCTTATCAATTTTAAGAAAAAATCATGTTCATTCCATTTTTCTTTACTTATTTCTTACTCTTACCCTCACTTTTCATTAGACTTGTTGTTTGGATTGTTTCTTGATGTTATTTTGCCCGAGACGGACAAAGATTCAAGTGTGGGGGAGTGACTAAAGTTTTGGATGCATTTCAACTCGAAAAAAAAAAATTTTTTGCCAAGTGAAGCCAAAAGGTGCCAAGTGAGTTGAATTTGAATTCAAAAAATGAACAAGAGAAATGGAAGCCATTGGAGACTTAGCTTCTTTACTACATTTTGAAGATCAAAGTGGCATGCAATATAAAAATCTGCAATGAGGAGAAAAATGGCAACAAATGAAGAAAATTTGCGCCAAAAGAAGATGAAAAAAAAAATCTGTGAAGCTACTTTTGGGCAGAAATGTTGGGATTGAAGCTGTTCTTTGCGATAGGAATCAGCCACTCTTTGTTGGAGGCCTTAAATGCAGCTGTACCATCTGAAGACAAGCTGAATTGAAGCTGAACCCAAGCTGGAAAAATCTGGAACTTAGGCAGAAATCTGTGCCAAGTTCAATGTGCAGAAATTGTTTACCATAACAAGTTGTTTCCTTATAAGCAGTTCGGTATAAATTGCTTTTACTGAATCTGATGTTTTCTAATTTAGCATTGCATTACTGAATCAAGCAGAGGATGCAGAAATTTTCCTCCCTGAACTCAATATGTTTGCAGCAGATCTGAAATCTGAAGGCAGCATGTGAGAATCTGCTCAGTGTGGAGGCCGGAATCCAGCTGACTGAAATAATCAAGAACTGCATTGGATTGCAAGGAAATCACTCGATAGCTATCAGAGGTTGTGGAGAGCAATAAAACTGAGAATATAAGCTGAGAAAGCAGAAGAAGAGAGGAGAAATCAGATGGAATGCAAACTTGGAACAGTTTGTATCAATCCAAACTGAATTTGGTTTTCTTAAATCAGCAAATGCATTGCTGGGTTTCAACAGAACTGGCCGAATGTTGCTAGCTGAATCCAACTTCTTGGGGAGCAAATTTCAGTGAAGAAAAAAAAAAGAAAGGAAAAAATCAGAACATAAAGAAGAGCAGAAAATTGAAAGAAGTGGGCTAAAATTAAACTTGATTGAGCAGAATTTTTGAGGAAGCAGTTTAAATGCTCTACAACTCCTAGATGCCAACTGATATGAAGGAATCAGAGTTTTATGAAATCTGAAATGTTCCATTAGAAGATTGAAAAAAAAAATAGAAAACAGTTTGAAGAGAAATCAGAAAAAGAAAAGAAAAAGAGAGAAACAAAGTGGACACAAGTGAACTTTGGCACCATGAAATCAAGTGAAGTTTCTCACATCCAAATCAAATTCTTTGCTCCATTACATTCTGAATTCACTAGAGAGAAAGAAAGAAAGAAAAAAATCTGAGAAAAGAGTGAAAGAAGCAAGGTTGGCACAAAAATTGAAACTTGGCACATTGAGATCAAATGGAGTTATTTTTCATCCAAGTCAAAGGAATTTACTCAAGATTTACTCCACCACGCTTTTGATATCACTAGAGGACTGATAAGAGGGGCAAGGCACATTGGAAACATTTTTAAACAACCAAATCTTCCACTCCATCAAAATTTTCTATTTTCTTAGTCTTTATTTCATTTCTCACCATTTTTCATGTTTTCCTTTGTTTTTATAGTTGTTGATCCTAATCATGAATAATGGTGGAGAGTAGATAATAAACAAACCTATGGTAGTGCAAGAAGCATATGTGTAAGAGTGAGCTCCATTTCCATCATCAACTTAGAACTTAATGAGAGAGCCACCAAAACTTCCCTTGAAAGGCTTAGTGATTTAAATTCATCTCAATGACTCATGATGGATGAAAAGGCTAAGTTGTTGATTTAAGGACAAGATACTAATCCATAGAGCTTAGATTTATGAGAATTGACAACCTTAGGTAATTTCTTTTCATTTGCTTCTAATTATGCTTTAGAAAACCTAAGGGATACTTATTTAGTAGTTTCGCGAGACGCTCAAGGTTAAGTGTGGGGGAGTTGATAAGCACCATTTTATTGATTATTTTAATTGCTAAAATCCATGTTTGATCCATGTTTTTATTGCTTAATTATGATTTTACCCTAGGTTTTGGAACTTTATCTTATTTTGGACTTAATTACAAATTTGCATTAAATTGGATTAATTGGCCACTAAATTTTGGATTTATTTTTGTAGGCACCAAAGGTTCAAGGACTTAGGGCATACTGGGTCAAACTTGAGTCGGATGTGAACCGGATCGAATTATCAAGCCTACGATTAATCCGGGCCGTCCAATTCAAGAGCGGCTAGATCTGAGCCATCCGGGATGATCTGAAGCAATCCGAGCTAGGGTTAGGGTTGATCAAGCTCTATGATCAAGATCTGAAGGTTTCATCTCAATCAGAGCTCAATCAACCGTTGGATCAAGTAAGGAGGGCTCTAGAGCGTCCATTCACAGATAGAGTTGATCTGGACCATCCGTTGCATATCTTGAGGATCCGAGCTACCACACGGCAGATCCTGACCCCAGATCATCATCATAAAAGTTTGGCTCCAATCAGAGCAAGATCAGCCGTTGGATCTCCTCCGATTAATCTGAGCCGTCCATTTGTTCCTATTTAATAAAATTTCCAGCTCCTTTCTCCTCGTCGCGTCCTCGCCGCAGCTCGTTTGCCTTGGTTTCTTCCTCGTTTTTCTTCGTTTCTTCAGCAATTTCTTCGTTTTGAAGGCGTGACCACCTCGATTCGAGCTCATCCTTGAGTGACAGCAAGGATTCGGATGGAGGCTTAGCTTAATTTCATTTATTAGAAGCAGATTTGAACTATGTCATTTCGTTTCTGAACTTCTGATTATATTTCTGTAATGTTTCGATTCCGAATAGTTTTTGCTTCAATTAGAGTTTTAATTCAGTGCTTTAGTTAGCTAGATTGTTTGTGTAATGAACTATTGTAATTAGATCAGTTTATTTCGCTTCAATTCATTTCTGAAATTGATTCCCTGTTTCGTGCCATTTCTGAATTCACGTATCAGTCCTTTAGTTCCTGCACCTTGTATCAAGTTTTGTCTAGCTTCTGAGAATCTTACCTTACTCTGGATTGGTGCACTCAACTTGAGTTCGCATATGTGTTTCTGCTCAGTTTTGAAAACTGAAGTCTGTGGTTACTGAAATTGCACAGCCTGAATCTGCAATTCTGCAGATTTGGCTGTAATATCAGACTTTTAAAGTCTTGTTTGATCAGTATTTCGAAGTTGAGTGTCTTCATTTATCTCTGCATATCACTGAAGTCACAGCTGTGCTTGCCCAGCTTGATCGATTCATTCAATTCTGAATTGGCAGCCTCATCCTTGGCACAAAGAATTGGTTTTGGAACAATTGTATCATTTGCGTGCCAACTGTTCTAGGCACTGATTGTTATCAAGACTAAGCCTATTTTTAAAGTATTATTGAGCTTGAAATCATCTCATTCACATTGGGTTTGTCCTGAATTGAATTTTCAATTTTACAATTAGGTTCAAGAAGCTAGTATTTGGTTTAGTCGAAACTGTCAAAATCTGTTTTGCTTCATTTGTTTTGCATTAGGATTGCCTTTAGTGGAATTTTCCAAGTTGAACACAAGCTGTAGTGAACTCTTGCATTTTAAATCAATTTAATTCCGAATTTTGCAACATTGCATTGGTTGATCTAATTGTCCCTTGGTTGAACCATTAAGTGCCGACTCCTTGTGTAGCTTCCTTAATTGAGTGGTTTTACTTTTCATTGTTTTTCCATTTCTACTTGAAACCAAATCTGATTTTATTTGAAACCCAAAATTCACAAACGACACCTAAATACAAGCGCGAATCAAACAACGTCAACTAGCCCCGAGAAAAATACGACCTGTGGCCCCTTTGCTACACTTTTCATATTTTGATTGCAAAAAGGGTTTCCAGCATTTCATTCATATTTAAATTCTGATGGTCCCATAATTTGTGACAAATTTACATAGTATTTAGGGGCCGTCACTAGTCACTCCAATGAACTAGTTCTCTTAACTAGCATCCATGTTTATCTCCGGACATCCCAATGTCACCAGCTAGTGAGAATCAGCTGATTAGAGAATAACCCATGCTAGTCTCAACAGAATTGATAATGTCCGTTTTTATCAATTCATCGACTAGGGATATTTTCAATACTTCACAATTGCACATTTAGAGATAATCACTAGTTGTGATCCCATCACAAATTCTCTTATGCTGTAAATTGTATTGCGGACTTCAGTAGATGAGTTTAAAATCCCAATCAAATACACAAACATGTATACTCAAATAGTGAATTATCATTTATTAAAATGAATATTTACAATCATAAGGCGATTGCCTTAGGACACTTATCTCATATCACTAACAAACTCCCACTTGGCCTAATGCCAATCGCTACGGTATCCAATACCACAGGCTCTAACATGACCCTCAAACTTGTTCTGAGGCAAGGCCTTAGTTAAAGGATCCGCTAAATTCCTTTCAGTGGGAATTTTCTCAATTTTTATGTCATTCCTACTTATAATCTCTCTGATCAGATGATAGCGGCGAAGCACGTGTTTGGATCGCTGATGAGACCTTGGTTCCTTTGCTTGTGCAATAGCTCCATTGTTGTCGCAGTAAACCGGCACTGCTTCATCAATGGTTGGAACCACGCCAAGTTCGGAGACAAACTTCTTGATCCAGACTGCTTCTTTTGCTGCTTCCGAAGCAGCTATATATTCCGCTTCCGTGGTAGAATCCGCTACGGTGTCTTGTTTGGAACTTTTCCAACTTACTGCGCCTCCATTCAAAGTAAATACGTATCCAGACTGAGATTTGGAGTCATCCTTATCTGTCTGGAAACTGGCATCCGTATACCCACGTATTACCATATCTCCTTCTCCATATATTAGGAACACATCCTTAGTTCTTCTTAAGTACTTAAGGATTGTCTTGACAGCCGCCCAATGAACCATTCCTGGATCCGACTGGTATCTGCTTGTGACGCTCAAAGCATACGATACATCGGGCCTTGTACATAACATAGCATACATGATAAATCCTATCGCGGATGCATAGGGAATCTTATTCATGCAAATCCTCTCGTCTTCTGTGCGCGGACACATAGACTTTGAAAGGTTGATCCCATGCCTGATGGGAAGGTAACCTTTCTTGGATTCCGACATGCTAAACCTTTTTAGCACTCGGTCTATATACGTAGACTGCGAAAGATCAAGCAACCGTTTTGATCTATCTCTATAGATTCTAATCCCAAGGATATAGGTTGCTTCTCCCAGGTCTTTCATGGAGAAAGCTTTGGACAACCAAATTTTAACTGTCTGTAAGACTGATATATCGTTTCCTATAAGTAATATGTCATCGACATATAATACTAGGAATACGACTGCACTCCCACTAACCTTCTTGTACACACAAGGTTCGTCAGGATTTTGTGAGAAATCAAACTCTTTGATTGTCTCATCAAAACGGATGTTCCAGCTCCTAGATGCTTGCTTCAGTCCATATATGGATCGTCGAAGCTTGCATACTTTGGTTTTATCAACCGATGTGAAACCTTCAGGTTGTATCATGTATACATCCTCAAGCAGGTTTCCATTAAGGAAAGCTGTTTTCACATCCATTTGCCATATCTCATAATCATAATGAGCTGCTATGGCTAGGAGCATCCGAATGGATTTAAGCATAGCTACTGGCGAATAGGTTTCGTCATAATCAATTCCTTGTTTCTGACGATATCCTTTTGCCACTAATCTGGCCTTAAAGGTAACTATATTACCTTCCATGTCGGTTTTCTTCTTGAAAACCCACTTGCACCCTATGGGCTTAATCCCTTCAGGTGGGTTAACCAAGTCCCATACTTGGTTTTTGTACATGGAATCCATTTCCGACTTCATGGCTTCAAGCCATTTGTCCCTTTCTGAACATTTCAGAACTTCTTCATAACTGATAGGTTCGTCATCGCTTATGAGTAACACGTCGTTCGATTCACTTATGAGAAATCCGTATCTCTCTGGAATATTGCGTGTCCTATCAGATCTACGAAGAGGTGGTGTTGTTTTAGGTTCAACTGATAGCTCATCATTATGAGTTATTGGTTGTGGGTCTAGACTAGGTGTCTCTGTAATGTCTATTGGAGTTTCTTGAACTTCATCAAGTTCAATGCCACTCCCACTGTTTTCTTGTAAAAGAAACTCTTTTTCCAGAAATACAGCATGCCTTGAAACAAACACCTTTTGTTCCAAGGGATGATAGAATTGGTAACCCTTCGTTTCCTTAGGGTATCCAATAAATAGACATTTATCAGACTTAGCATCCAATTTGTCTGATACAGTCCGCTTCACATAAGCGGGACAACCCCATATCTTAAGGTGAGTTAAGTGAGGTTTCTTACTATTCCAAATCTCATATGGAGTAGTAGAGACTACCTTGGTCGGGACTCTGTTTAGCAAATAAACAGCTGTCTTTAGTGCATAGCCCCAAAAGGATTTTGGAAGAGTTGCATGATTCATCATCGACCTAACCATGTCCATCAAGGTTCGGTTGCGCCTCTCAGATACACCATTATGCTGTGGTGTATACGGTGGAGTTCATTGGGACAATATCCCATTGTCCCTAAGATAATCTTGAAACTCTTGACTTAAGTATTCTCCACCCCGATCGGATCGAAGTATCTTAATACTTTTGCTAAGCTGTTTCTCTACTTCATTTCTGAACTCTTTGAATTTCTCAAAGGCTTCAGATTTGTGTTTCATCAAGAACACATACCCGAATCGTGAGTGATCATCGATGAAGGTGATGAAATAGCTATAGCCTCCTTGTGCAAGAGTTGACATTGGTCCACATACATCAGTATGTATTAGACCAAGCAATTCTCCCACTGGATTACCTTTTCCGGAAAAGGGTAATTTGGTCATCTTGCCTTTTAAGCATGATTCGCATGTATCAAATGAACCGGGTTCAAATGATTCCAGAATTCCACATCGGTGTAATTCGGTCATGCGTTTTTTACTTACATGGCCAAGACGGCAATGCCAAGTGTAGGAGTCTATTCGATTATCTATTCTAGCACGTTTGCTGCTAACTTCGATATTGAAAACGTCACTGGATAAATCTAACGTGTAGATGTCATTGCACAAAGTTCCATTCCCATAAAGAACGCCATTTAAAGTTATGTAACAACAATTGTTACTAAAAGTTAAATGATAACCCTTTTCATTCAAGCATGAAATAGATACAATGTTCTTTATTAACGAAGGAATGAAATAACAATTATCCAATTCTAAGACACGTCCAGTGGGGAGCTTTAGCAAATATGTTCTGATGGCAACAGCAGCAATCTTTGCTCCGTTTCCAACTCGCAAATTCGCTTCTCCTTTGACGAGTCTTATTCTATTCCTTAGCCCCAGTATGTCATTACATATATGTGAGCTACACCCAGTATCAAGTACCCAAGTGTTTGAGGAAATAGAGTGACATTCAATAACGAAGATACTTGAAGAGGATGGGGCATCGGATGCCTTCTCTTTCAAGGACTCAAGATAAATCTTTCAGTTTCTTCGCAAGTGACCCTCCTTGCCACAGTGATGGCAAGTGCCTTTTAGGGTATTTTCAGTCTTTTTGGCCTTTTTCTCCTTTCCCTTATTCTGTTCTTTGGCCTTCCTCTTAGAACCTTTCTTCGAGGAACCAACTAACAGTACCGTCTTTAGATCCTGCTTCACAGAAGGCTTTAAAGTCTTCAGCAGGTTGAGCAACTCAGGAAACTGGTCTGGAGTTGCACTTTCGGGAGGACGGTTGGGAAGTTGATCTTCAAGGACATTAGCAAGCTTCTTTGCCTTGAGGACTGTCCTCAGGTTTCGAAGCCAGTCCATGAAGTTCGGCCCAGTCAGTTTATTGGTGTCCAAAATGGAACGCAAGTTTAGGGAAGACATGATCGAGTGATTATCCTAGAAATACAAATTGAGATTATGTGAGAAGAATGATTAAAGAATGTATCATCATACATAAATTAAATCCTATTTATTTTACGAATTGAGTCACCCTTATTATCAATTCGGGAGATCGTAGGAACATCTCCAAATAGGTTGATATCCAACCATAGATAAGAACTACCATGGCTATGGCCATCAAGTTTTTCTTAGCTATGAAGGTAGGTAATTATACTGATTACATATCACATATATGTAACTATCACTTTATGCTATCAACTAATTGAATGTTTGCATAAATCATTGGGTTGTTAACTCATTAACAAGTATGCAACATTATACATAGCACCCAACTGCACCTCTCTTTACATTGACCTTGGCTGTGGCACAACAAATCGATGTTCCAAGCTTAAGGCTGACCCATTAACCAAGAAATAGTTTTAATATGGTTGGAGCTCATTCAACCGTTTAGTCAGGCTTGGATGTGTCCAACAATCAAAACTAAGGATTGACCTCTGACTCCAACTATATTATACATAAACTAATTCCATGGTTTGAACATGTTGAGGTTCAAGCTGGGCATGGATGTGTCCATCAACCCAAACGAGAAACAAAACTCCGATTCTAACCATATTAATGGAAGGTGTTGGCCTTAATATTTTGTAAGGGGTTTTGGGTCTCATCCTTTCTTTTCTAAGCACATTCATGACATATAATTATGTCATGACTAACGATTTCCTTAATAAAGTATGTATGTGACTTAATTTATCAAGTCTCATTAATTGAATTAGGAACCGGATATCCTAATTCTAATTTCATACTTTATTGAAGGAATTGTTTTGGGAAACAATTTCCTAAATTGTCATAATCAATTTTGGAAATAATATGTTTAAGACTTTGATTTCTCTAAATCAAATCTTATTAAATTAAGAGATAGATTTCCTTAATTCAACCACATATTATTTTCATGAAAATCTCTTTTAAGAAACTCTATAGGAAACCATTTTCCTAATTATTTTTGGAGACAACAATATGTAAGAGCATCACCTCTTAAAACATATTTTATTCATGGATTTAATTAATTACAACAAATCGTTTTCTAAGGGTGGCTCCCCGAGGCTCAGATACCCAAAGAAAAGTAATTTGTCGTAAATCCAATTTGGACGGCTCCACGAGGCTCAATCCAAATTAAACATGACAATTTTAATTTTAAAATTGGGAAATTAAATTACAACAACTAACTTTAAATTGGACGGCTCCCCGAGGCTCAATCCAAAATAAAGAATTTTGTTGTCAATTTAAAAACCAATTTAAATTTAATTGTCAATTAACTGTCCATGAATTTGTCTAGACTTTCATAAAAGAAAGTGCCCAAAATTGCGAGATTTCATAATAGGTTTTTCAGAATAATTGTAAGTTTCCGGTTCAAAGAAAACTTACATATTTCCAAATTGGAAAATTTCTAAAATAGAAAATTTCCAAAATTGGAAAGTTTCCAAAGATGGGAAGTTTTCACAATTATTATAAAATTTCAGAAACTAGGAAATTTCAAACGTTTGCGAAATTTCATGAGGATTTCCAAACTTTGAAATTCCTAAATCTAAAATTTATTATAATTGGAAAGTTTCCATAATTGAAAAATTTTCTAAAATTGAGATCATGACAAAGTTTTCCGCAAAACAATTTTATGATTATGTCGAACACTAACCGGCTCTGATACCACTGTTGGGACCGGGTGCATGTCGACAAGGATACGGGTTCGTAAAATTTTAAATTTTTACGTGCAGCGGAAGAATTAGCATAAAATAATTTCTTAAATTATTTTAACCACGTATCTAGCATGCAACCTTATGGTGTGTGGACATAATCATAAAGAAAAACTTTTGCGGAAAAGTAAACTAATTTACATTATACCTCTCGTAACTCGAAGTAAGGGACGAGATCCAACCGTAGCGTCCCTTGGAAGCTCCGCCTCTATCCGCGTCCACGCCGAGTTCTCTTCGGGATGACTTCGCAAAGCCACGAGTTTTGTGCCGACGAGAACTACTAGATTCTCGGAAGGCACAAATAGAAGAACAAGAGAAAAGATAGGAAACTAACCAAAAGGAAACGGAATCTAAATTCCGGGAAGGAGGGAGATCCGATCCGCTTCTTCTTCTTCTTGGTTGGCTTCTCCTTGGTGTTGTTGGCTCACGGTAACCACTTGGAGAAGATGGAGTGCCAGCCCTAGGGTTTGCAAAGGGGCGCCGGCCCTAAGATGCCCTAAGGGGCGCCGGCCCTAAGGGGGAAGAGAGAAGAGAGAATAAGAGAGAGAGGGAGAGAAATAAATCTCTTGTTAGCTCTATCGATTGGGAATCCAAGGCTTACCTTTGGTTCCTTTTTATAGTGGCCTCTCCCTTGCCAAGTCTCTCTTATAATGGAATTAACGGAATTAGTTATCATAAGAAATTTATCTTATAAAATTTCTTATAACTTATTCCGTTATGCCTAGTTTTATTATAACTAACTTTATAATAAAACAAATTCTCTTAACGGAATTTTCATAACAAATTTATCCTATAAATTCTCTTATGAATTATTCCGTTTAAACCAAGGTTTATTATAACTAATTTTATAATAAAACAAATATATCTCTCCTTTTATTATGGAATAAATTTTACAAGAAATTTATAAAATTTCTTATTATGGAAAAATCAATTCATAATTGATTTTATACAATTAAAATAATCCATTCCATGGATCATTTTAATTTCCATAAAAGAATAAATTTCTATAAATTTATTTATATAAATTTCTTTATACAAAAATTTATTTATTGATAATTTATAAAACAAATCACGCTAGATTCATTTTATTAATTAAACCAATTAAATTGGTTTATCCCCTTTTTAATGGCCGGCCAAACCAAGAGGGTGGACACCCTCTTTGGCCGGCCAAACCGAGCCGAACCGATCGCGAATTAAACTCATTTAATTCGCCCAATAAGCCTTCAAAAGACTTAGCCATTTTAAGTTTCCGTTGCGCCTCTGATTAACTCAGATTCGACTTATTTCTCTTGATTGGAAAATCCAATTTTCAACTCGTTTTAAATCCCTCGGATTACTCGTAGTGCGTGTGACTAAATAGGCTTTCGATTTATGTTGGCCGTCTATAATTTACCAATTATAGAACGGTCATGAGTGGCACCTAGTAGTACATCATGACCCCTAATTAATCGAAAGATCAACGGTTTGACCTCAGAAGTAATTCCGAAACCCTTCAGCAGCTCTAATGAATCGTGCCCCATTCCCTTCACCATCTTATACCCACTTGGTTCAGGACATGGTCTGTGTGTGTCAGTCCCCACTAGGCTGACTACGTCACACCTAGCCCAAGTAGTGTCGTTCTCGTCCTTTGGATTTCTAATTACTCTCATGTATTTAAGAGACTCGCACTCTAAACATGATATGCTCTGGCCAGAGGCTTTGAGTAACAATCCGACGATAGGCCTGGGTGTACATCTCCTCGCAAGGAGTGGTGAATCCTTTGTAGGCTGCTCAAACATCTTCGGGCACTTCGGCTTATACCCAATCATCCTGGGTCCACACCTCCTAGGAGATGCTTGCTTAGGATGTTAAAGTATAAGTCTCCATGACCAAGATGACTTGAACACCGCAAGTCAAAGGAACATCGCACTTAAGCTACAGTAAGAACTTCATTGACATATCTATATAGATTGCCATATGAAGTTTTACAGCTAGTCACTCCAATGAACTAGTTCTCTTAACTAGCATCCATGTTTATCTCCGGACATCCCAATGTCACCAGCTAGTGAGAATCAGCTGATTAGAGAATAACCCATGCTAGTCTCAACAGAATTGATAATGTCCGTTTTTATCAATTCATCGACTAGGGATATTTTCAATACTTCATAATTGCACATTTAGAGATAATCACTAGTTGTGATCCCATCACAAATTCTCTTATGCTGTAAATTGTATTGCGGACATTCAGTAGATGAGTTTAAAATCCCAATCAAATACACAAACATGTATACTCAAATAGTGAATTATCATTTATTAAAATGAATATTTACAATCATAAGGCGATTGCCTTAGGACACTTCTCTCAAATCACTAACACAAACAGGATCTGATGTTTGACAGAGTGAACCAGAACCCAGGGTTGGTCAGTTTGACTAAGGGAGTAAACCAAACCGGACTTGAGGTTTGGAGTTATATTTATCTAAAAGATGGAGGAAGTCTAGTCAGAATCATGATGATTAGAAAAGAAGTGATTTTGATAAAAGAAATCCTGGTGAGTGAAGTCGGGTCCTAGCAAGGGAAGCTAGGTTGGACTAATTCCTGGTGAGTGAAGCTGGGCACTAAATCTTGGTGAGTGAAGTCGGTATTGGTACAAGATGCATCAGTGATGTCCGCCTCTAAGTGTTTCAATATTTGACAATATGCTTAAGTCAGTGATACATTAAACAAGGGATGGGTGAGTCAAGAAAAGAGTACCAAAGTGAACCAAAGTCCTAGTTAACCTAGGCACTAAGTCCTGGCCAAGGGTTGGGCACCTAAGACCTGACCGAGGGTTGGGCACTAAGTCCTGGTTCATGGAATTGGGCACTAAGTCCTGGCCGAGGGCTGGGCACCTAGGACCTGACCGAGGGTTCGGCACTAAGTCCTGGTTCATGGAATTGGGCACTATGTCCTGGTGAGTGAAGCTGAGCACTAAGACCTGGTGAGTGAAGCTGGGCACTAAGACCTGGTCATGAGATTGGGCAAAAGTCCTGGTGAGTAAAGCTATGCAAAAGTCCAACCGGATGGGCCGGGTGGCAACCGTCTCCTTAGAGGAATAGGTGAAAGGCGTGTTCCCCGGGGATGGGGACTTAGGCATCGGTTCGACCTAGGGTTTCGTAGAAATTCAAAGTCAGAACCAATTCACTAAGGCTAAGATTGTATATGTGTTTGCCTTGTATTTATGTATCTTGCAGGTACCTAAAGTTGAAGACAAAGCAGGCAAACAAACACACAACAGGGATGGAAACCTGGCTGCTAGGCGCCCCCATCAACCAGGGCGCCTCAATGAAACAGGCACCTCAATGATACAGATCGCCTCAATCATTCAGGTGCCCTGTATGTCTAGGGTGCCCTGGTTGATAACCTTATCGACTGCTGCAAGTTCGACGCGAAGATGAGGTTTGACAAGGCTTTATGAGGTGCCTCATTGAACACAGGGGCCCAGTAACAAGCCTATAAAAGGGGCTTCGACCCCTCAAATCAGAACAACAATTCCAAGATCATTCTGAGCCTTCCAAGTAACGACAAAGCGCTAACGACGAAGCTCTGTGACCAAGGAAGCTCCGAGAGGAAGTGCGCGGCACTTCAGAGTTCCAGATCAGCCGAGTCTTCGACTCTTTCTGTTTGGTTTGATTTACTTTCTGTACTTAATTTCATTAATATTTCTGATTGTAAATCTTGCACTGTAAGACGGGTTTTTCCTCCTCCGGAAAGTCTAGAAAGGAGGCCATTAGTGGACGAGTGTTTTCCGTGCTTAGGCCTTGGACGTACTGACCCTGGGGGGTTGGGAACCAAGTAAAAAAATCTCGTGTGCAATTTGTTGATCTATTTTTCGTTCCTTTTTGTTTTCCGCTGTGCTACTAACACTGTGTCCAGAACGACCGAACGAAAGTTTACGCAAGTTTCCAAAAAGTTTTTACGGTCGATATTCACCCCCCCTCTATCGATGGCACCAGTCCCTACAAGTGGTATTAGAGCCTGGTAGATCTTCACCGGACTAACAACCGACGGAGCAAAGACGCCAGGAGTTTAGGGGGATCCTAGGGGTGAATTAGTTATAATTTTTATTATGGTCAATTTTAAATTTCATATTATATGTTTCAAGTGCAAGGAGAGAGGACACTATAAAAATCAATGTCCTACTCATAAGACTCGAACTTCTTCACCGGCGACAAAGGAAGTACCAGCACCCGGAGTCTGGAAGGATAAAAGTTACATCAAATGCTTCAAATGCGAAAAGTACGTACAGTACACGAATCAATGTCCGGCAAAGGTACGAAAAATTTACGTTCAAAAAGATTTTCAAATTCCTGCACTATCTTATGTAGATAATTTAGATAATTTTTCTAAAAAATTAAACTTTATGAATTGTCAAATTGATATTTTGCATGACCAATTACAAAATGTAGATAAGGTTAAAATATCAAAAATTAATTGTTTAATCCTTAATGTCAATTCAATAATTTATAAAATAAATTCTGACGAAATTAGATTTGAAAATTCTAATGATAATTCTGAAATTAGATCTGAAAATTTTAATGATATCCTAGAAAATTTAGAAATTAACCCTAAAAATTTAGAAATTAATTCTGAAAATATTGAAAATAAATCTGAAAATAGTGAAGATATTTCTGAGGATAAGGATAATTTTTCTGAAGATGTTTTTGAGGATAAGGATAATTTTTCTGAAGATATTTCTGAGGATAATGATGATATTTCTGAAAATAGTAGAGATGAAATATTTTTAGATAATAATTTAATTATTAATTTCTTAGATAATCCTGAAAACAATTATAAAACATTAACTAGTAGCCCTGAAAATTACTCCATCTACTATGAAGATGTAAAAGGATGAGGAGGAAGGTGAATTTTCTAGGATCAAGACTAAAGTTAATAAAATTTACAAAAATTCAAACAAATCAGAATTGTTAGAAAAACTTGAAAAATTAAATAAAGAAGAAATAGTAAATAAATCAGATATTTTTGAAATAACGAAGATGATAGAGCTAAACCCACAACTATTAATTAACCCAGAAATTTTGAAATCTAACCCTAATTAAATCTTAACAATTTTTACCTTAATTATTTCAAACCTAATTAAATCTTTACCTTAATTGATTTTTAACATTAATTTAATTCTTTATTTAACCATAAATTAATTAATCCTCAACTAGCCTAATCAAACTTTAATTAATCCTTAAATTATTTCAATTAAATCTTAATTTTTACCTTAATTATTTCAACCATAATTAAATCATTAATTCATTTTTAATTAATTTAATTTTAATTAATCCTTAATTAATTTAACTTTAATTAATCCTTAATTAATTTAATTTTTAATTAATTTAACTTCAATTAATCCTTAATTAATTTAATTTTAATTAATCATTACTTAATTTAATTTTTAATTAATTTAACTTCAGTTAATCCTTAATTAATTTAACTTTAATTAATCCTTAATTAATTTAATTTTTAATTAATTTAATTTTTAATTAATTTAACTTCAATTAACTCCTAATTAATTTAACTTCGATTAACTCCTAATTAATTTAACTTCAATTAATTTGTTTTAATTAATGTAACTTTAACTCATAAACAACTTAAACTCAAAATAAATAAAATCTTACCCAAACTGCATAATTAATTTAATAATATTAAATATGTCAAAGTGGGTTGTCATATTCGTGGGTTCATATGACATGTATCAATTGGGAATTTGATACATTATTAGAATCTTAAGTAAAATGATTTGAATTGTTTGACTCATACATAACTGCCAAGTCATGCATCTGCTATTTTTTTTAAATATATGTCATGTTATTCATGTTTAATTTTATGCATGATTTAGAACGACTATAGGAAAAAGACTAGTTGAAACATGAATAACCTAGTATTAGGTGGAGGTGAGATGACAGTACGTTAGGGAAGTCGTCTGTTGGAACTAGCCGAAGCTACTGATCCAAAACCTAAGCTAGTTAGATCAAAATTTTTCAAGAAGTAATTTGAAATTGAACTTTCGGTAAAAGGCATTGTCAAGGAAATGGTTGTTGCTCCAATAAGGCTACAGCCAAAGAAGACCTCTGTGCCTCGCCAAGACCTGGAAGTCGATTATCGAAAATCAAATTCAATTTACTATTTGATAAATTTGAATCTAACACAGGTTTTAATTAAATCTTATATTTAAATTCAAAGAAAAATTATTCAAGCATCTCACAATACACCCATAAGGCAACCATGCTTGCTTGTACTGAGACATCTAAAATAGGTGAGATTTTAGGGACTAATAATTGAAAAATGCTTTTCAAAAATGATTTTCAAAATTCTTAGAATATTTTTCTAAAAATCTATTTTCAAAATAGTGCTTTAACATAATAATGTTTTTATAGATTTCATACTTGTTTGAGTGCTTATCTATATTATACATTTCCCAAATTATATCTTTTTCAAAAATTTGTTTGACCTACACAATTAGACACAAGTCTCTTAGGTCAACCCTAAAGTCCCTTAAGGCACTTAGATAGAGTCAAACGGTGTTGGATATAGGGGGAGTGTCTTATTCTTTTAAAAGAATATTTTTGGTTTTTCGAAAACCATGCTTGAAAAATTATTATCACTTATGTTTTTCAAAAAAGGTTTATGCTTTAAAACTACCATCATTCTAAAATGTATTTTCAAAAATTGTCTCCTTGAGAAGTACCACACTCAAAAAGTCGTTCATTCTTTTGATTTTGATAAACACTAAAGACACAGAGGAGGTCTATTTCAAGATCTACAAGGACTACTAGGATGTGTCAAATTTAGGGGATGTCTAAATCAAAAAGAAATTCTTTCTAACAAATATTTTTTTCAAAATTATTAGATAGTTCTTATAATTTGAATCAAACCTTAAGACTCAGAGTAAGATCACTTGTAGTCAACAAGCTTCCTAGGACTGGGTAAAGTTTAGGGGAGGTCAAATTAAAAGAATCATTTAATAACAAAATAATATGTTTGCATGCACTATATTTTTAAAATCCTTTTGAAAACATAAGTAATTTAAAAAAAAATACTATCATTTTTCTTCACTTTCAAATTTTTTGGTTTTTTTTACTTTTAGAAATAATACTTACTTGAATTTGGAGAATTTTCTAGGACACTTAGAAAAATGTCCTTGTAGTTAACAAGGTTTCCTAGGATTGTGTCAGACTGGAAAAACAACCAAGTCAAGTAAAGTACTAGTGTTTTTAAAGTACTTATATTTTTCAAAAATTGCATAGTATTATTCAAAAAATACTTATATTTTTTAAAAATTGCATAATATTTTTTAAAAGTACTTATATTTTTTAAAAAATTGCCTAATAGTTTTCAAAAGTACCTATATTTTTCAAAAAGTGCAAAATAATTCTCTCAAATTGCAAAATAATTTTTTTTCAAAGTACAAATTTTTTTTTTGCACAATATTTCTCAAAATACTAAGGACAATATTTTTTTAAGAACAAATATTTTCAAAAAACACAATACATTTTTATAGTTCTTCAAAAAGCTCAATATATTTTTCAAAAATATTTGTATTTTTCAAAAATGCTAATATTTTTCTAAAGTGCACCATATTTTCCAAAATATAAATTTTTGTTGTTTTTTGTGCAAGACATGTTTTTTTCTATGTCGACAATTTTCGAAGTTCAAAATATTTTTTCAAATTGCACAATACTTTTCAAAACTGGAGTTTTTGGTGCAATTTAAGTACCTAGTTTTTTTTAACTAACTGTTTGCTATGCTTTCAAAAGAATTAAACCAAGCACTTTCAAAAGATTTTTTTAATTTTCCATTGTTGGTGCAAGGCTATTTTTGTCATTTTTGATGTATGACAAAGGGGGAGAGAGCTTAAGTTAGAAAATTTTTTTTGTCTTCTTCCCAAAAGGATCAAAATGGAAATCAAAATGTTTTTTTTCAAAAAGGGAGAGTGAGCTTAAGTTAGAAATTTTTTTTCTTTCTCCCAAAGGATAGAGATCCTTCCCAATGGATCAAAATGTATTTTCAAAACTTAGATCATTTTTTCCAAGGATCATAATTTAGCCCTTTCATCCAATCTAACTTAAGATATTGTCAAACATCAAAAAGGGGGAGATTGTTGGTGCAAGATGCATCAATGATGTCCTCCTCTAAGTGATTCAATGTTTGACAATATGCTTAAGTCAGTAGTGATACATTGAACAAAGGAAGGGTGAGTCAAGAAAAGAGTACCAATGTGAACCCAAGTCCTAGTTAACCTAGGCACTAAGTCCTGGCCGAGGGTTGGGCACCTAAAACCTGACCGAGGGTTCGGCACTAAGTCCTGGTTCGTGGAATTGGGCACTAAGTCCTGGCCGAGGGCTGGGCACCTAAGACCTGACCGAGGGTTGGGCACTAAGTCCTAGTTCATGGAATTGGGCACTAAGTCCTGGTGAGTGAAGCTGGGCACTAAGACCTGGTGAGTGAAGCTGGGCACTAAGACTTGGTGAGTGAAGTTGGGCACTATGACCTGGTCGTGAGATTGGACAAAAGTCCTGGTGAGTAAAGCTAGGCAATAGTCCAACCGAATGGGCTAGGTGGCAACCGTCTCTTGAGAGGTGTAGGTGAAAGGCGCGTTCCCCAGGGATGGGAACTTAGGCGTGTGGGATCGGATTAAATCGATAGAGGGGGTGAATATCGATCGTCAAAACTTTTTCGAATAGCGTAGAGTAATTGCACAGCGGAAAAGAAAAACAATCGCTAACACTTTTTGTTTTTACTTGGTTCGGAGTCGCAGTCGGCTCCTACTCCAAGGCCCACGGTCCTTGACCGTTTACAATGGGCAATTCTATATTTCGTCAAATGCTTTACAAGATGAAGTTGAATATAGAATTAAAAAGAATACAACAATAAAACTATTTTTATATCGACGACCGGAGAAGTTGGAAGTATATAGCCGCGGGTCGTCGTTGGCGCTTGAATCTCGAGTACAGAGCTTGTCGGAGCGGAGCGCTTGAGCGAATGTGTTGAAAGCAATTGATTTCGAAGCCTTGGGGTTGAACCCCTTTATATAGTGTTAACAGGGGCGCCTGTGTTGAAGGGGGCACCTGACACGTGGCCTGTCGTATGAGAACTTCAATCCGCAGACTTGGCCAGCGCTTATCTCCTCAACCAGGGCGCCTGAGCTAACTGGGGCGCCTGTGTTAACACAGGCCCCTCAATGACTTGGTCCAGAGGCTTGCGTGGCAGTTTGCTTCAAATGCTTGGAATCAACACTCACTGGGGTGCCTGTCTCAACGTAGGCGCCTCACCATTGTGGAGCCTGACCTTATTCAGGTGCCTAGGAGCAGAAATCTCCATTCCTTCATTCCTGCAACCAGGGTTAGTTCCAAAACACAAGAAACATATAAATGATATAAAATAAAGCATGAGTTACAGCCTGAGCTGTCTTGGTTCTGACATTGGGCTTCCTAAATGGAACCCTAGGTCGAACCGACGCCTAATGTTCCCTCCTACGGGGAACGCGCCCTCACCTACTCCTCTCGGGAGAGTTTACCTGTTTGCCAACCGGCTCCTCCAGTTGGACTTTTGCACAGCTTCACTCACCAGGTCTTCGGTGCCCAGTCCCCGACCAGGTCTTAGTGCCCAGCTTCACTCACCAGGTCTTCGGTGCCCAGTTCCCGACCAGGTCTTAGTGATCAGCTTCACTCACCAGGTCTTAGTGCCCAACCTTACGTCAGGACTTAGTTGCCCAGCCCATGGCCAGCACTTAGTGCCCAATTCATACAATCAGGACTTAGTGCCTAGTGTACCTAGGATTTTTCCTGCACACCTGATTAGCCTTGTTAGATCACAACACACCTTAACTTCTGAACTCTTTGCCATTATCAAAACACAGGTTTGACTTTGGTGCTTCCGGCACCAACAATCTCCCCCTACGGTTCAAAAGGTTAAGACAAAAAACATTTTATAGCACAACAAGAAAAAAATATTTAACACATTTTCAATTATCTCCCCCTAAAATAAACATTCTCCCCCTCAACCAAACATTCAGTTTTTGTAAAAACTTCTAAGTCCTTTTAATTTTGACAAAGTGTTTTTCAAAATCGAGCAGAAAGCTTTGCACCAGAAAATCTTTTTACACATAGACAATTTTCTACTTTAAAAAAGGTTTTGCAAGCTTAAATTTTGTTTTAAAAAAGTTTTACTTAAAAGGCTTTGCAAAAAGAATTTTTAAAAAAAATTCTTACCCAAAAATTTCAAAATCAAATTTTAAAAGGGTTTCAACTTTTGCATACTTAGAAAAATTTTGCTTAAGAACAGTTTGTGCAAAAAAATATTTTTATTCGAAAAAATTCTTTAAGGAATTTTTTAAATAAGTTTTTGCAAAAAATTTGTTCTCTAAGAAAATTTTACTTAGAAACATTTGTCAAAAATTTCAAAAGGTTTTTGCTCAGACAAACTTTGTTTACTAAGGAAAATTTTTCTTAGAAAAACAATACTCTTCGAAGGTTTTGAAACACTTAGAAATTTTTGAAATCACTTAGAAAAACTTAGAAGAAAATTTTGAAGTACTTAAGAAAATTTGAAGCACTTAGACATTTTACTTTATTTTTTGAAGAAGAAACAAAATTTGAAAAAAAAATAAAAAAATTTCTCTCTCTTTCCTCCTTTCTCTCCCCCTTTGCCATATATCAAAAAAAAATTGATAACAATTATTGCAAGTTAATTTTAAATTAGAGCTAGTTAAAAAATTAGAAGTCTGTATTGAATCAACTCTAGTGAGGTCAAGCAACAAAAACAAACTAATTAATCTGACTCTGTTCGGGTCCTGTCTAACCCAGTTAGCTACTTACTAACTATTATAAAATAGTAGTTTTCACTAGGGTTAGTCAAGTTAAGTGATCTGATCAAGTTAGATTTGCTAAGCTTGAACACTTAACTTGATTGCTATTCAATTTGTATTTATTGCCCCAATTACTGCAAATGCACTGACTTAAAACATCATGAATCAAGACATAAACCTAAGCATATCAACCCAGTCTAGGTTATCAATCAAAGTACCCTAAGGTGTTTGTGAGATGCTGGCTTCTAGATCTATAGGTGCATGCAGTTCTAGGGTTAGGGCCTAAGCTAAGTCCATTTTGCGCAAAAATCCTACTTTTGAAGGGGGTAGTTTTTGAAAAAAAAACTAAGTTGGAAAATCATTTTAAAATTTCAATAACTTGATAAAAGAAATGATTTTAAAGAAATTTAAATTCCAATTTTCGAGAAAAATTTGAAAATTGAACAGATTTTTGAAACACAATATAAAGCAGTCCTATTCTACTAAGCACAACCCTAACTGCCTTCTTAGTGAGCTAAACTCAGACTCAGGTAAGGGTTTAGTAAAAATGTCGGCTAAATTGGATTTCGAGTCTACGTGCATAAGTACAATTTTGACCCTAGCAATGTGATCCCTTACGAAATGATGTTTAACCTCTATATGTTTGGTTTGGGAGTGTTGAATTGGATTCTTAGTCAAATTGATCGAACTAATGTTATCAATAAGAACTTTAGTTTAGGTGTAGTCAAGCTGGAAATCCTTAAGAGTGTCCATCATCCATAAAAGTTGTGCTACACATTCTCCTAGGGTAACATATTCTGCTTCGGTTGTGGATAAGGCTACGTAGTGTTGCTTTCTGTTACACCAGCTGACTAGACTATTTCCTAACTAACAGCTTCCACTTGTACTCTTTCTATCTAATTTACACCCAGCATAATCAGAGTCAGAATATCCTAATAATTCAAAAGTGGAAGTCCTAGGATACCAAATACATACATTTAGGGTGCCCTTAATGTATCTTAGAACTCTTTTAGGGCTGCTAACTGGGATTCCTTAGCACAGGTTTGGTATCTAGCACACATTCCTACAGAAAATAAGATATCAGGTATACTAGCAATTAAGTACAGTAGGCTACCAATCATACTTCAGTATAATTTCAGGTCAACAGATTTACCCTCAAGGTCATTGTCAATTTTGACATTAGTAGCCATAGGGGTACTTAAACTTTTGGAGTTGTCCATTTCAAATTTTTTTTATTAGTTCTTTAGCATATTTGGATTAGTGAACATAATTACCATCTCTAGTTTGTTTACTTTGTATCCCTAAGAAGAAATTGAGCTCACCTACCAAACTCATTTCGAATTCACTTTCCATGACTTTAACAAATTCTTTTAGGAAATTAGAGTTAGTGGATCCAAATATTATACCATCAACATATATTTGTGCAATAAAAATATCTTTTTCTAAGGTTTTAACAAAAAGTGTGGAGTCAATTTGACCTTAGTTAAATTCCTTAGAAATTAAGTAGGTTGATAAGCGTTTATACCAAGCCCTAGGTGCTTGTTTTAACCAATAAAGTGCTTTTCTAAATTTAAATACATATTCAGGTTTTTCTAAGTCCTCAAATCCTCGGGGTTGTTGATAACCATCATTTTGTTGATTATTTTTGGCTCTAAAATCCATGTTTGATCCACATTTTTTATGCTTAAGTTTGCAATTTTATTAGGTTTCATGTATTTTCCCTATTTTGGCTTTTATTCTAATCTTTGTATATTTGGGATATTTTTGGCACTAAATTTGAATATCATTTTGTAGGCTTCAATTGATCATGGACCTAGATCAAATTGGGTCAGACTTGAGTCAGGATTGGATCCAGATCAAAAGGATCAAGCATCGGATTAATAGGAGTCGTCCATTCCAGAGAACGGCTAGATCTAAGCCATCGGTTAACTTCTGGTCGATCTAAGTCCAAGATAGAATCAATCATGACCAGAGATCAAGATCTGAGAATTTCAGCCAAATCGGAAGTGATCTGACCGTTGGATCGAGCTCAAGATGTTCTAGACCATCCATTCAAGAAAAAGGAAGATCTGGACCATCCACCACTGATCTAGTTAATTCGAGCTGGGGATAGGTAGATCAGGACCATTGATTGGGATCTATGGAGTTTGGTTCAGATCGGAAGAGATCTGACCGTTGGATGAAGCCAAATCGATCTCAACCGTTCGTTGTTAATCTCCTTCTGAGCTGACTTGGCTGACTGACCCAACTGTTGGACTGAACCCATTGATTGATTGCACCCAAGGCTTCTGTTGGCTAAACCAAGTCTGGACTAAACCTAAGATTGGCTGAACCAACTGCTGGTTGACTGTTGGCTTGGTTTGGCTGAACCAAACTGTTGGGCTGAACCATTGCTGAGCTTGGCTGAATCAAACACGAGCTGGACTAGAGTTGAAGCTGGTTTGACTGGATTGACCCAACCGTGCAGCCGAGACGAACAAAAGGGCACGCAGCAGCTAGGGCACGCATCCTCTCGATCCATCTTCTCCACACGACGGCGATCGGGGAGAGGTTGCTGAGATTGTGGGGTTCCCGTCTCACTCAACTTCTCCACCTCCACCAAGCGCCGGCGACTTCCTCTCCATCACCATCGCCACCGACCACAGCTAGGGCTCAGGGGTTCCGAACCCTAGCTGGCGTTCTTCATCTCATCCACTCCTTCACAGCCGCCGGAGCTTTGATTGATCGCAGTTTGAGGGGTTCCCGACTCGATCCGATCAACTCCATCCGCTTTCCACTACACCGTCGCCGACCGACAGCTTTCTATCGAGTTTGAGGGGTTCCCGACTCGAGCAAGGCTTTCACCACTCCACGGCCGCAGTTTACCCTTCATAGGAGTTCTTCACATGTTTTAATTCCAGCAGCTTCATTCCCTGAATTTAGTTTCTTTGCAGCTTTGTTTTCTTCACAGCAATTTTCTTTATAGCTGTCCTTACAGAAATTTCTTCACGGTTTCTGCTTTTCCAGGCCTGGTTCTGCTTCACAGGGCCGAGCAGTAGATTTCTTCCAGTAATGTTCTTCCAGCAATTGGTTTTCACAGTTCTCTTTTCCAGCAGCAGTCTCCTTTACAGCAATTCTATCTTCACAGCAGCTTGATTCAGTTGCTGATTGTTTCAGCTTCTTCATAGAAGTTCCCTTTTCACAGCACAGACTTCTTGGGTCAACTACATGTTTCAATTGGTTTTGAATGTGATTGTTCTTAATCGGTGAATGATTGGGATAATTTGTTGAATGTTTGTATTGGATGAATTCTCCCCATTGCAATTTGAATGTTCTTGAAGCAATTTCATTCATGCCTATATTGTGTTTGATTAAATGTTTCTTAGAAAAAAACTTTCAAATGTGATGTTTCTTATTTGTTTAACTTTTGTTCTATTGCTCTTGCCATTGCTTTCAATTTCATGTCTTCATTTTATTTCAATTAAGTTAGATCAGACAAGATTTCTTTAATGCTATAGGTTTTGTTCCATTTCTAGGATTCATTGATGCTCTATTTCTTGAATGTTTCTTTCAAATTGTCTTTTCTTTGCTGCAATTGTAGTTAGGGTAAAGTAGATTTCCTTATCTGCATTGTCTTTCCTTAATTAGAACTAGATTTCATACTTGTTCTGCTATTCATTTCGTAGTCATAGCTTTCAAACCCCAAAACCCAATTTCATATCAAAACCCAAAAGCAATAAAATATGATCATGAGAATTATCATGTACCAACTACATTCGTTGTGAGACGACTCGAGTTACTCTATACTACATTAGTGTAGGGGAGTTCGATAATTAAATTGTATTTGAAATCGTGACACGACTGAAGCGGTTATCAAACTCCCCACACTTATTCTTGCACGTCTCAGGCAAGTAAACAAAACTAAAAGAAAACAACATATCTCCCAAACATTACATCCCCTATCAATACCTTAAGAAATAATAAAAGAAAATTACTTAGGATCATCAAGTCTCAAGAATCCATGTATTTATGGTTCCAAATCTCACATAAGTCAAAAGCATGGTAATTTCATCAACTTGAATAAACTAAGCATGACAAAGACTTCACAAGATGGATATATGCACTAATGCTCACAAAAATAACATATATGAAAGTGGAGTTCTCTCAAAACATTCATGACATTGCACTACCATATGCTTGCTTATCTTCTACTTCTCCACTACCATAACATAAGTACACAAATCATGAGGGCTTTTCAATGAATAATAATGAAACCAAGTGCTACAAGAAAACAAGAATGGTAGATAACAACGAAGATCATAGAGAGCATGAAAGAAGATCAAAGAGAATATGAGAGCATTGGGGTAATTAACATGATGTATACAATCAAACAATAGGCTAAAATAAATAACTCAATCAAACCTCCAACACTCAAAATTCTCCTTGCACATACTCAATACAATACACAACAACCACTTACAACTTCTCTCAAAATGTATGTAAGTATTAACAACTTCACTCTTGAGATTCTCTAAACAATAATATCAAAAGAGTACACATCAAGAAAATATTCCTTTTTGTTCATCACTAACAACATCCCGAATGCTTGAGGAAATTTTTTTTCACTCTCTTTAAATTTTTTTCATTCTTTTTTTTTCACTTTTTTTTCATCTTTATTATTTTTTCTATCTCTCTTTCTTTTTTTTTCATAGAGAGATTTTCTTCTTTTTTTTCACAAAGAGAGATTTTTTTTTCACATAAGCATTCATCCATACACACTTGTCTCCCCTCCACACTTAAAACTTGCCCGTCTCGGGCAATGTAGCAAAGCATGATAATCACCTAAAACTCACAATAATAGAGGCTGATAATAGAGAAATAACAATGTAACTCATCATGCAATCACCCCATGCTCTCATCGTATGCTCAAGGGAAGAATAAGCTAATAAAGATATGACAGTGAGAATGTAATGACAATGAAAAGATCTGACAAGGAAATATGAAAGCAATAGGTAAAATGCTCAGTAGTAACAATAACAAAGGAGAGGGAAAACTAAGAGTTCAACAAGAAAGGTTGCCTCCATCATATTCATGTAAGATTATGCTATTATAATTTCAAAAAGAATCAAAGCAAGTTCTAGAGTGTCAAATATCACAAATGCTATCACACATAAGAGGATTAAGGATAGGCATGGCAATATCCTCACTAGGTGGACAATAAAACTGTCATGCTTAATCTAACAAGATAGAGTCCATCACCACAATAAATGACTAAATGCAATTAATGTCCCCAAGCATACCAAGGAAACCAAAACTCAATAGTCAGACATAACCATCTTTTATGATTCTCAAAGCATAATAAAGGAACATGTAAGGTGATACAACTCGAAATCAAACAAGATTTATTCAAAACCAAACAAAATGCAGAATGAGGAAACAAAGTATGAATGCAAAGTATGAATGCAAACAAACATGCGGGCATGAACATAAAGAAAAATACGAAAAGGAAAGAAAAGGAACGAACTCCCCTTCAAGTAGGGTAGAGAGCACGTAACATCCATTTTGGGAGAACTATCCTCATGTGATCAACCTCGTAGTGCACGTATTTCCCCCTTATTAATTACGCACAAGCATCTTCCGGTGGTCGGAGACGATTAAGGTTCAGAACCCACTTAAGAGGTGAGGTGCTACTAGTCGAAATAAGAACAACTCCTCCCTCTTGATGCTTTTCGGAAGTCCTTCCAGGAGGTTGGAGTCTGTTCAGATAGAGCACCCACTCCAGAAGTCTTCGGGACCCTGCAAAACCATGTAATACCTCTCTCAAGCTTGCAGGGTAAGAAAGAAGTGTAATATCGTCAATCTCTACATAAAAAGAATCCAAAAATGCAGCACATCCAAGAAAATCAATTATTGACACCTCAATGAAGTTTTCACAATTAATATCTACATAAGATGTGTCTAGTAATTCATCAGAACAAATAACATCAACACTAGGTATCACAATGAAATTTTCACAATCAATTTCTAAATGAGATGTAGCAAGACATGCATCGCAACCAATAAAATCAACATTGGGTATCTCTATGCAATTTTCACAATTATTTTTCATAAAAGATGTATCAAGAATATCATCAGAACAAGCAATCTCAATACTAGGTGTGTCCAAATATTCACCACAATGAACAAAATCAATTTTAAGTGTCTCTACAGGTTTTTCACAAACAATTTCTACAAAAGATGTGTCAATAAACTCATCACAAACAATAAAATCCAAGTGAGGTGCCTCTATTGATTTTTCCAAGGGCATAAGAGGAATACTTACCTGATCGTGCTGAAGAATACCTGGAGGTTCTACAAGAGTAGGTGTAACTGTGGTCCCCTCCTGGTCAAGTATATGCTCCACTTCAGGTTTAGGTTCTGGTGGACACTCAACTGAAATAGGTGATTCTTGGGTTCTTGCTTCCACCATGCAAGTCCCTACACTTTCTAGTAATGTACCAGTAAATTGTGGTGGTCCCTGGGGCTCTGTGCAATCCCCTACACCTATAGATAGATTCATTTGACTCACAATTTGACCACTGCTTCTTTCAATGTCTTGAAGGCTTTGTTGCTTTTGGTGATATTGTAGAACTTGTTGAAACATCTCCTCCATTCTTTGTTGTTGAGCCTCATTCTCATTAGGATTCTCAAAGCCTCCTTGATTGGTGTGGAACTCCTGTTGGTCTTGAAATGTAACATAAGGCTGCTGAAGACCAAGAGTAGGCTGTGACGTCTGAAATTGAGACTGTGGGGATTGATAAAACGGTTGAATAGGCTTATTAAATTGCTGAAAAGTTGGTTCACAACTTGGTGGAAATTGCTGAAAATTATGATTCTGAAAACTCTAATCATAGGGCTGAAATTGTTGGTTGAAAGATTGGATTGGCTGCTGAAAATTCTGATTGTTTGGTGAAAAATATTGCTGTGAAGGTTGAAATCCACTTTGATTTTGATTCTGGAAAGTCTGAAATGGTTGGAACCCCTACTGAAAATTCTGACTTGATTGAAAGGATAGCTGATCTTGCTAAAATTGTGGCTGAAAAAACTGATTTGTTTGCTGAAAATTCGAATAGGGCTGTTGGAATTCTTGATTTGACTGCTGAAATTGTTGGAAAGGCTGACTTGGTTGAAAATTTGGATTGTACCCTTGCTGAAAATTCTGAAATTGTGGTTGAAACTGCTGCGGTGGCTGATTGAAAGTTTGGTACTGCTGCAAATCTGAATAGGGCTACTGATTTTGTTGAAAAGGCTGACATTGTGGTTGCAAATTTGAGTAGGACTGCTGAAAACTCTGAAATGGAGGTTGTTGTTCATTTGAAAACATTTTGAATCTGCAGTCCTATCACAAAACAAGTAAAATGGAAGCAACCGTGTACAAAAGATAAAGCAATCAAGAATAGATTCAAAGGATATAATTATCAAGCACCACTACATTCCCCGACAACGGCGCCAAATTTGATAACCGCTTCAGTCGTGTCACGGTTTCAAATACAATTTAATTATCAAACTCCTCTACACTAATGTAGTATAGAGTAACTCGAGTCGTCTCCCAACGAATGTAGTTGGTACATGATAATTCTCATGATCGTATTTTATTGCTTTTGGGTTTTGGATATGAAATTGGGTTTTGGGGTTTGAAAGGTATGACTACGAAATGAATAGCAGAGCAAGTATGAAATCTAGTTCTAATTAAGGAAAGACAATGCAGATAAGGAAATCTACTTTACCCTAACTACAATTGCAGCAAAGAAAAGACAATTTGAAAGAAACATTCAAGAAATAGAGCATCAATGAATCCTAGAAATGGAACAAAACCTATAGCATTAAAGAAATCTTGTCTGATCTAACTTAATTGAAATAAAATGAAGACATGAAATTGAAAGCAATGGCAAGAGCAATAGAACAAAAGTTAAACAAATAAGAACCATCACATTTGAAAGTTTTTTTCTAAGAAACATTTAATCAAACACAATATAGGCATGAATGAAATTGCTTCAAGAACATTCAAATTGCAATGGGGAGAATTCATCCAATACAAACATTCAACAAATTATCCCAATCATTCACCGATTAAGAACAATCACATTCGAAACCAATTGAAACATGTAGTTGACCCAAGAAGTTTGTGCTGTGAAGAGGGAACTTCTATGAAGAAGCTGAAACAATCAGCAACTGAATCAAGCTGCTGTGAAGACAGAATTGCTGTAAAGGAGACTGCTGCTGGAAAAGAGAACTGTGAAAACCAATTGCTGGAAGAACATTACTGGAAGAAATCTACTGCTCGGCCCTGTGAAGCAGAACCAGGCCTAGAAAAGCAGAAACCGTGAAGAAATTTCTGTAAGGACAGCTATAAAGAAAATTGCTGTGAAGAAAACAAAGTTGCAAAGAAACTAAATTCAGGGAATGAAGTTGCTGGAATTAAAACATGTGAAGAACTCCTATGAAGGGTAAACTACGGCCGTGGAGTGGTGAAAGCCTTGCTCAAGTCGGGAACCCCTCAAACTCGATAGAAAGCTATCGGTCGGCGGCGGTGTAGTGGAAAGCGGATGGAGTTGATCGGATCGAGTCGGGAACCCCTCAAACTGCGATCAATCAAAGCTCCGGCGGCTGTGAAGGAGTGGATGAGATGAAGAACACCAGCTAGGGTTCGGAACCCCTGAGCCCTAGCTGTGGTCGGCGGCGATGGTGATGGAGAGGAAGTCGCCGGCGCTTGGTGGAGGTGGAGAAGTTGAGTGAGACGGGAACCCCACAATCTCAGCAACCTCTCCCCGATCGCCCTCGTGTGGAGAAGATGGATCGAGAGGATGCGTGCCCTAGCTGCTGCGTGCCCTTTTGTTCGTCTCGGCTGCGCGGTTGGGGTCAGTCCAGTCAAGCCAGCTTCAACTCTGGTCTAGCTCGTGTTTGATTCAGCCAAGCTCAGCAAATGGTTCAGCCTAATAGTTTGGTTCAGCCAAACCAAGCCAACAGTCAACCAGCAGTTGGTTTAGCCAATCTTGGGTTCAGTCCAGACTTGGTTTAGCCAACAGACCAGCCTTGGGTGTAATCAATCAATGGGTTCAGTCCAACAGTTGGGTCAGTCAGCCAAGTCAGCTCAGAAGGAGATTAACAACGAACGACTGAGATCGATTTGGCTTCATCCAACGGTCAGATCTCTTCCGATCTGAACCAAACTCCACAGATCCCAATCAATGGTCCTGATCTACCTATCTCTAGCTTGGATTAACTAGATCAGTGGTGGATGGTCCAGATCTTCCTTTTTCTTGAATGGATGGTCTAGAACATCTTGAGCTCGATCCAACGGTCAGATCACTTCCGATTTGGCTGAAATTCTCAGATCTTGATCTCTGGTCATGATTGATTCTATCTTGGACTCGGATCGACCAGAAGTTAACCGATGGCTCAGATCTAGCCGTTCTCTGGAATGGACGGCTCCTATTAATCCGATGCTTGATCCTTTTGATCTGGATCCAATCCTGACTCAAGTCTGACCCAATTTGATCTAGGTCCATGATCAATTGAAGCCTACAAAATGATATTCAAATTTAGTGCCAAAAATATCCCAAATATACAAAGATTAGAATTAAAAGCCAAAATAGGGAAAATACATGAAACCTAATAAAATTACAAACTTAAGCATAAAAAATGTGGATCAAACATGGATTTTAGAGCCGAAAATAATCAACAAAATGATGGTTATCAGTTATCCTACATACACTTCTTCTTTAATAAATCCATTAAGAAATGCAGACTTGACATCCATTTGGTATAGTTTAAACCCTCTATGGGTTGTAAAAGCTAACAACATTCTAATTGACTCAAGTTTGGCTACTGGGGCATAGGTTTCATCATAGTCTAACCCTTCGACCTGACTAAACCCTTTAGCTACTAAGCGGGCTTTATTCCTAACAATTTCCCCTTGATCATTTAGTTTATTCCTAAAAACCCACTTAGTGTCTATGATAGATTTTCCCTCAGGTTTAGGGATTAATTCCCAGACATGGTTTCTTTCAAATTGGGCTAGCTCCTCTTGCATAGCTATAATCTAATCTGGGTCATGTAGGGCTTCTTCTATAGTCTTTGGTTCAATTTTTGAAATAAGTGCGATCTGACTAAGATTTCTATAGGAAGACCTAGTTCTGACTCCTAAGGTTGGATCACCCATAATCTGATCAGAAGGATGATTCAGTCTGGGTTTCTTTGTTCTTTTAGAACTAGGTTCAGCCTCAGGTCCGGCTGGACGGTTTGGTTCAGTGTTTGGTTCAACTACTTCAGTTATTGGTTCAGTTGATACCTCAATTATTGGTTCAAGTGATAATCCATTTAATGGTTCAAGTAGTGGTTCAATTGATGGTTCAATTGTTGGTTCAATGTCTTCGTGATCAAGATTTGATTGGTTTGAATTTTGATTATCACCTATTGGTTCAACCTCTTCGTCAAAAATTAAATTGGTTGTTTCTTCAATTTTGTGGGTTTGTTTATTATAAACCATGTATGTTCTATTAGTTGTTGAGTATCCTAGGAAGGTCCCTGGGGTTAACTTTGATTGGAACTTACCTAGGTAGTCCTTAGTGTTCAAGATGTGGACTTTGTACCCAAAAACCCTTAGGTAGTGTAAGTTAGGCAATCTATGATAATAGAGTTTATAGGGGATTTTATTGTGTCTTTTATTGATTAATACCCTATTTTGAACATAGCACGTCGTGTTTACCGCTTCTGCACTAAACTGGTTTGCTAGGTTATATTCATGGAGCATGGTCCTAGCGGCTTCCTGAAGGGATCTATTCTTTCTCTCCACTATCCCATTTTGTTGGGGGGTTCTAGGACAAGAAAACTCATGGATATACCCATTAATTTTACAAAACTCCTCAAATTTTTTATTTTCAAACCCTCCCCCGTGATCACTCCTAAGTCTTTTAATTTTAGTATCATTTTGATTTTCAATCATTTTGCATAAGTCATTAAATAAATTAAAGGTTTCATCCTTAGATTTCAACAACCTAACCCAGGTAAACCTAGAGTATTCGTCGATAATTACTAAGCAGTACCGATTCTCGCTTAGTGACTTGGCTCCATGTGAATCAAATAGATCAAGATGTAGGAGCTCAAGTGTGGTTTGGGTTAGGTCAGATTGGGTTGGTTTATGGGTCGACTTAGTTTGTTTGCCTTGTTTACATGAGTTACAAATTGTATTTTCAAAATTCTTGATTTTAGGTACACCTTTAATTAGACCAAGTTAAGTAATTTTTGAAATGAGTTTGGTATGAGTGTGACCTAATCTCCTATGTCAAAGGTTAGATTCTTCTAATTGAGTCAAGAGGCATTTTGGTACTAAGGGTAAATTAATAGTGTAAACGTTATTTTTTCTAGTACCCTTAAGTGTTATCTTTGAGTCTTGGAGGTTTCTAATAAGGCAGTCAGAGTTGGTGAAAGTCACTATGTAACCAGTATCACAAAGTTGACTAATGCTAAGCAAATTGAATTTAAAATTTTCAACCAATAGCACTTTCTTGATAATGAAATCAGAATTAAGTTCAATGTTACCTGACCCAATAACTTTGAGTGTAGCATTGTTGCCAAATGCTACTGAGCCTATGTTCTTGAACTTGATTTTGGTGAATTTCAATTTATCTCCAGTCATGTGTCTGGAGCATCCACTATCCAACATCCACTGGTCCAAATCTTTATGTTCATACACATAAAGTATGTATTTGATTTGGATCCATTAGAAGTAAGGATAGCTTAAATTGAATTTCACTACCTAGTCTGTCTCACCCATATCTAATGTTATCAAACATGTTAACATTATGGGTTTTGTGAGATAGGTTTAAAAAGGTTTAAATTTTTGAAAAACGATTAATTTTGAAAATGTTGAATTAATTTTGAAAACAAAATTGTTGAGTTTAGGGATATTGATTTCGATAATATGTTTAATCTAGGATTAATTGAAATTTGTGTTCAATTCAAATTTATCAAATAGTAAATTGAATTTGAATTTCGAAAATTGGCTTCCAGGTCTTGGCGAGGCACAGAAGTCTTCTTTGGTCATAGCCTTATTGGAGCAATAACCCTTTCCTTGACAAAGCCTTTTATCGAAATTTCATTTTCAAATTATTTCTTGAAAAAATTTTAGTCTAACTAGTTTAGGTCTTGGATCGGTAGCTTCGGCTAGTTCCACCAGACTAAACAGACCGAGTAGGGTACGCCTTACCCCACTTGACCTTTTTAGAAAGGCTTCTCTAACGTACTATCATCTCACCTCCACCAAATACTATGTTGTTCAAATTTCAAAATAAACCATTTGTCCTTAAACTATTCCTAAGTCTAAGCATAATAATAACATTGCAAAAAAATAAACAAGCAAGCAGGCAAAAAAAATCATCTAATTATAAATATGGTATTTATATTGGCTTCCCCTGGACTAAAGCCTCGATAAGGGTTAGGCAAGATGTGAATCTTGTCCTTGGGGATCCAATACTGGTTTGGTCCAGCTTGTTTAGTTAAACACAGCTTAGGGACCCATGCTTGGACTTGGGTTCTAGGTTGGTTCAATACTGAGTAATACGACCGTTGTCGCGATTTGGTTCGATAACCTAGTCCGAATCGATTGAGAATGGACTTCTGTTTTCCAAGGATCATGTCAAGACCCTTGGAACCCGAAGTAAGTCATTCTAAGGCAACCCTAAGCTCCTTGACTTGAGTTTTCAAGGAGGAATTCTCTTCCTCAAGTTTTTTAACTTGAGTTGTGTAACACCCCAAATTTTTCAATGTAAAATCATGACAATGTATGAAAAATGGTTATAATGAAATGATATAAATTTCATGCAATCACATGCTATGAAATGTCATGAATGCATGAAATATCATATTCATGAATATGGAATATTAAAAATATTATGAAATAATATTTATGGGATATTATGAAATATTATGAATCCATGAAATATTATTAATATTATGAAATTTCATGATGGGCTTGGTTTAATGGGATTTAATATGGATTAGTGCAAATTGTGATAAAAAGAAGAAGTAGAAAGGAGGAAGCAAGGATTGAACCTTGAACCTCCTAGTTGCACTCACCATGTCATAACCAATGAACCAAGCAATATTCTTGTAGAAAGAACAAGAAACATTCTTGTTAAATCGAGGGAAGCGAAGAGACATGCCTCTTCATGAGAAGAGTATAAATAAGAGAGGGGGAAAGGAAGTTACACTTTTTCCTTCTTCTTCCCCACTTCATTTTCGAAAATCAAGAAGAACCCTCTCCCTTTCCATTTTCGAAAATCAACACCCTAGGGTGCTAACCCTAGGGAATTTGAAAGGAAGAGGACCCTTTGAAGGTTCTTACCCCCTACTAAGTCCAAGGAGCCCTAGAGAAGATTTGAAAAGGATTTTCACTTGCCCTCCAAGTCTAGGGTACCCTACGTTTAAAGAGAAGGTGAAATTCCAGCGCAAGGATGTAAGTGTCCTCTCGCCTGCAGTGTAATCGTTATTGTGTGATTTCCATGCTTTGATTGATTTTGAAATGGGTATTTTCCTTCTTGTAAGTTTCGGCCAACACCTTCAAGGGAGGCTTTGGTTCCTTCCTTGATGCATGGGAAGACCTTGAGACTTAGGGTATACATGTAGATGGATTTTTCTTCATGGTGTCAAGAACAAAACCTAGGGTTTGTCCTTGTAGAGGGTTTCGGCCACCCCTTGTAAGGGGTCCAAGAGAAGGGTTTTTGATCAAACCTTGATACATGCTAGTGCCCTAGGGACTCTATACACATGTGTGTTGTTTTCCAAATTTTTGAGAAGACAAAATTAGGGTTTGGTACCCTATATAACTTTCGGCCAAGGGAGAAAAATTAGGGCTTTTGAGTTTCTTGCTATCCTATTATGTTCCCATGATTAGTATTGTAGATAAAATATTTGTGTAAATGTTTGTGTGAAGATTGGATGTCAAAAACCTAGCCTACTCTACCCTACAAGGTTTCGGCCAACCCTAGGGGAATTAGGGTTTAAGGTTGTATGATTTTCCTTATGATATATCCATGCTTAATAAGTATAGGTGAGGTGTTTGTAAGAATGCTTGAATGAATGCTTGATTGGAAAACCAAACTCCTTTACCTGTGACTTTCGGCCAACCCTAGTTCTAGGGTTGGGAAGTACTTAATGAAACCATGAAGCATGCTATCACTTATATGATGTGTGTATAATTTATGTGACCTATCTTGTTAGGTATAAAAGCATGTCTTATAGCCCATGGGGCACCTTGATGATATGAACATGATGTGTTTGATAATATGCTTGAAAAAGGATACTCTATTGAAATTGGGATCAAGAGCACCCCTAAATGTGTGGTGTGTCCCTAGGGGATCATGAGCACCCTTGGAGAGTGGTGTGTCCCTTGAAGATGTTATTAGGAGTACCTTTAAGCATATGCATGTATATGTAATTACATGTTAAGATACTTTACTTTGAAAGTTGTGTACCCGACTCGGAAGGGGGTCGTTAAACAAATCCAATGTGTATGTTAACTGAAGGTCATGGCATTGGTAGGACGGAAGGGTCCTGCCCTAATTAGATTGGTGGCTCGCTACCCCAACTCATTAGGGAACGCGCTTGATGTGGTACTACAACTGGGCCCTGGATGATATTGTATTTTTAAGTACTTACCTTTATGGAACCTTTTGAAAAGCATTTTCTCATTATGTGATAATCTTGTTCTGTAAAGTACTTAGAGATATTTGATGGGATGTTTATGATGCTTTGATGAGATGCTTATGATGCTTATAATCTTGTTCTATCTTGATTACTGAGTACATGATATGATGTATCGATATGGTTTTGCGAGTAGGCCCGGATTCTTACTAAGCATGTTTTGCTTACTAGTTCATGTTGTTTTTCTTATGCTGCAGATAGCGGTAAGAAATACTTGAACTAAAGGAAGAGGCAGAGGGAAGGCTAGAGGATGTGTGTGGTGATGGCTCGGGAAAGGACGAAAGATTCTTATCTACCTTATTTTTGTCTAGAATCTAAACTGCTTCCAATAAAAGATTGAAATTGTATTACTATACTCTGAATGTGTGATGATTATGACTACTCTAACTGTTGATTAAGTTAGAGATATGGAACCTATGTCATGTTAGATAATACTATCATTAATGTCTAATTCTTGTAGTATGCATGCTAAGTAAAATGCTAGATATTTACTATTTTCTGTTGCTTATGAATGCTTCTTTTGCATGTATCTAAGACTAGATAACTCTTGCTATATTCTTACTTGAGATTCCATGCTATAGTGTGTTAAATAATCTTCCTATTAGGTTGTAAATGCATGTAGANTGATCTTGTTAGTGATATGAGAGAAGTGTCCTAAGGCAATTGTCTTATGATTGTAATCATTTATTTTTTAATAAATGAATATTCACTATTTGAGTATACATGATTATTTGATTAAGATCTTAAGCTCATTTACTGAATGTCTGCAATACAATTCACAGCATGAGAGAATTTGTGATGAATTCACAACTAGTGATTATCTCTACATGTGCAATTGTGAAGTGTTGAAATTGTCCCTAGTCGATGAATTGATAAATACGGACACTATTAATTCTGTTGAGACTAGCATGGGTTATTCTCTAATCAGCTGATTCTCACTGGCTGGTGACATTGAGATGTCCGGAGATAAACATGAATGCTAGTTAAGGGAACTAGTTCATTGGAGTGACTGGCTGTAAAACTTCATATGGTAGTCTACATATAGATATGTCAGTGAAGTTCTTACTGCAGCTTAAGTGCGATGTTCCTTTGACTTGCGGTGTTCAAGTCATCTTGGTCATGGAGACTTATACTTTGACATCTTAAGCAAGCATCTCCAAGGAGGTGTAGACCCAGGATGATTGGGTATAAGCTGAAGTGCCCGAAGATGTTTGAACAGCCTACAAAGGATTCACCACTCCTTGCGAGGAGATGTATACTCGAGGCCTATCGTCGGATTATTACTCGAAGCCTCTGGCCAGAGCATGACATGTTCAGAGTATGAATCTCTTAAATGCATGAGAGTAATTAGAATCCATAGGACGAGGAAACGTTACTTGGGCTAGGTGTGACGTAGTCAGCCTAGTGGGGACTAACACACATAGACCATGTCCTGAACCAAGTGGGTATAAGATGGTGAAGGGAATGGGGCACAATTCATTATAGCTGCTGAAGGGTTTCAGAATCATTTCTAAGGTCAACCGTTGATCTTTCAATTAATTGGGGATCATGATGTACTACTAGGTGCCACTCATGATCGTTCTATAATTAATTAGTTAATTATGGACAGCCAACATAAATTGAAAGCCTATTTGGTCACACGCATAACGAGTAATTCGAAGGATTTAAAACGAGTTGAGAATTGGATTCTCCAATCGAGATAGACTATTTTTTGTAAGTCCAAACAATAGTCAAAACTGAATTTATTTCAGACGCATCGGAAGCATAGAATGGCTAAGTCTTTTAAAGACTTAATGGGTGAATTAAATAAGTTTAATTCATTAAGGGATTTGATCCAATTGGGGTTAGATGGGTCGGCCAAGGAGGTGGCCTCCTCTCTTCTTGTCATGGCCGGCCACCACCATAAGAGGATAAGGCTATTTTGGTTTGTTTTATAAAATAGACCAAATGTTGGTTTATTTTATAAAAGGTTATATAAATTATATATATATAAATTTTATATAATGAACCATGAGTTGGTTTGTTTAATAAAATTTATATAATGAACCAATGGTTAGTTTGTTTATAAATTTTTATATAATGAACCAATGGTTGGTTTGTTTTAAAAATTTTATATAATCATGCCAAAAGAAAGAGAGCCTTGATTATGGATTGATTGAGAAATTATTCCATAATCAAGAAGAGGAACCTTGATCATGAGAGCCTTGATTATGGATTGATTGAGAAATTATTCCATAATCAAGGAGAGGTTTGCTTGGGAATTAAGAAATCTCTCCCTATATAAAGGACCCAAGGGGTGCCATGGAAGATGATCCATCCAAGAATTGCTTGGGCTCTCTCCTCTTCTTCTCTCCCTCTCTCTTGGCCGGCCATAGGCCTTCCTTCTTTCTTCTTGCCGTGAGCACAAGGAGAAGTTTCAAGGCGACGAAGTTCTTCCTTGCGACGATCTTCCTCTTCGGCCAACCTTGGTGGTGAGTCTTTCGATTTGATTACTCTCTCGGTTTTCGTCGTGTTCACGGAGAATCTAGTAGTTCTCGTGAACACGAAACTCGTGGCTTAGCGAAGTCATCCTGACGATACTCGGTGTGGATACGAATAGAGGCGGAGCTTTCAAGGGACGCTATCGGTTGGATCTCGTCCCTTCTTCCATGTTACGCAAGGTAATTCGTAGAGTAATTTCCTTTTCTGCAAAATTTTATATTACAATTATCTGAACACATTGCATGCTTAGGATATGTGTTAGAATAATTTAGGAAATTATTCATGCTTTTGTTTTCGCTGCATGTAATTATGTAACAATTACAATACGTGTCCGCGTTGGCATGCACCCGGTCCCAACAGTGGTATCAGAGCCGGTTAGTGTTCGACATAATCATATAATTGTTTTGCGGAAAACTTTGTCATGATCTCAATTTTGGAAAAATTTTCAATTATGGAAACTTTCCAATTATGGAAACTTTCCAATTATGGTAAATTTTAGATTTAGGAGTTTCAAAGTTTGGAAATCCTCATGAAATTTCGTAAACTTTTGAAATATCTCTGTTTCTGAAATCTTATGATAATTGTGAAAACTTTCCATTTTTGGAAACTTTCCAATTTTAAAAATTTCCTAATTTTGGAAATACGTAAGTTTTCTTTGTACCAGAAACTTACAATAATTCTGAAAACATTTTAATTTTGGAAACTTTCCATTTATGGAAAGCTCGTAATTTTGGGCACTTTCTTTTCATGAAAGTCTAGACATTTTATGGAAACATTAATTGACAATTAAATTCAAATTGGTTTTTAAATTATTAACAAAATTCTTTACTTTGGGGAGTGCCTCGGGGAGCCACCCAAATTAAAGTTAGTTGTTATAATTTAATTTCCTATTTTGAATATGAATTGTTAAATTGATTTGGGTAGGCCTCCGGGAGCCATCCAAATTATATTATTAACAAGTTATTTAATTGTCAAGTTTAATTTGGTTATGCCTCGGGGAGCAGGCCAAATTAGATTTACAACAAATTTCTTTTCTTTGGGGAGTGCCTCGGGGAGCCGCCCAAAGTAAATAATTTGTTGTAATTAATTATCCATAAATAAAATATGTGATCAAATCTTGAAAATTTTTGAGGTGATTCTCAAACGACAATTTCCTTATTTGATTTATGAGGTGATGCTCTTATATATTGTTGTCTCCAAAATTAATTAGGAAAAATTATTTCCTATAGAGTTTATTTCCTTAAATAAGATTTTCATGATAATAATATGTGGTTGAATTAAGGGAAACTGTCTCTTAATTTAATAAGATTTGATTTAGAGAAATCAAAGTCTTAAACATATTATTTCCGAAATTGATTATGACAATTTAGGAAATTGTTTCCCAAAACAATTCCTTGAATAAAGTGTGAAATTAGAATTAGGAAATCTGATTTCTAATTCAATTAATGAGACATGATAAATTAAGTCACATACATACTTTATTAAGGAAATCGTTAGAACATGACATAATTATATGTCATGAGTGTGCTTAAAAGGAAAAGGATGAGATCCAAAACCCCTTACAAAATATTAAGGCCAACACCTTCCATTAATATGGTTAGAACCGGAGTTTTGTTTCTCGTTTGGGTTGATGAACACATCCATGCCCGGTTTAAACCTCAACATGTTCAAACCATGGAATTAGTTTATGATTAATATAGTTGGAGTCAGAGGTCAATCCTTAGTTTTGGTTGTTGGACACATCCAAGCCTGACTAAACGGTTGAATGAGCTCCAACCATATTAAAACTATTTCTTGATTAATGGGTCAGCCTTAAGCTTGGAGCATCGATTTGTTGTGCCACAGCCAAGGTCGATGTAAAGAGAGGTGCAGTTGGGTGCTATGTATATTATTGCATACTTGTTAATGAGTTAACAACCCAATGATTTATGCAAACATTCAATTAGTTGATAGCATAATGTGATAGTTACATATGTATAATATGTAATCAGTATAATTACCTACCTTCATAGCTAAGAATAACTTGATGGACTCTAGCCATGGTTGTTCTTATCTATGGTTGGATATCAACCTATTTGGAGATGTTCCTATGATCTCCCGAATTGATAAAAAGGGTTATTCAATTCGAAAAATAAATAGGATTTAATTAATGTATATTGATGCATTCTTTATCATTCTTCTCACATAAGCTCAATTTGTATTTCTAGGATAATCACTTGATCATGTCTTCTCTGAATTTGCGTTCCATTTTTGGACACCAATAAGCTGACTGGGCCAAACTTCATGGACTGGCTTCGAAACCTAAGGATAGTCCTCAAGGCAGAAAAGCTTGCTTATATCCTTGAAGAACAACTTCCCAACCATCCTCCAGAAGATGCAACTCCAGACCAGTTAGTGGCCTATCAAAAACATGTGGCCGATTCTGAACTTGCGAGTTGCATCATGCTGGCCGCTATGGTACCTGAGTTGCAAAAGCAGCATGAGCATATGGATGCTCATACCATCATCTTCCATCTTCATGAGCTGTTTGACGAGCAAGCGAGATCCGAAAGGTTCGAGGTCTCCAGACTCCTCTTCACCTCTAAGATGCAGGAAGGCACTTCTGTCTCACAGTTTGTGTTGAAAATGTTGGGGTACATTGAGCGACTAGGCACACTCGGATTTGCAATGGATCACGAACTAAGTGTTGACATAATTCTGCATTGTTTGCACAAGAGTTACTCACAATTTGTGATAAACTATCGGATGAACAAGCTGGAGACTACCATTCCTGAGTTGCTCAACTTGCTGAAGACTGTAGAGCCTTCTGTAAAGCAGGATCAGAAGACGGTACTATTAGTTGGTTCCTCAAAGAAAGGCTCTAAGAGGAAGCCCAAAGAACAGAATAAGGGAAAGAAGAAAAAGGCCAAAAAGACTGAAAAGGTACCAAAAGGCACTTGCCATCACTGCGGCAAGGAGGGTCACTGGCGAAGAAACTGCAAGGTTTATCTTGAGTCCTTGAAGAAGAAGGCATCTGATGCTCCATCCTCTTTAGGTATCTTCGTTATTGAATGTCACTCTATTTTCTCGTCCACCTGGGTACTTGATACTGGGTGTAGCTCACATATATGTAATGACATACAGGAGCTAAGGAATAGAAGAAGACTCGTCAAGGGAGAAGTGAATTTGCGAGTTGGAAATGGAGCAAAGATTGTTGTTGTTGCCATCGGAACATATTTGCTAAAGCTCCCTACTAGACTTGTCTTAGAATTGGATAATTGTTATTTTGTTCCTTCGTTAATAAAGAACATTGTATCTATTTCATGCTTGAATGAAAAGGGTTATCATTTAACTTTTAGTAACAATTACTGTTACATAACTTTAAATGGTGTTCATTATGGGACCGGAACTTTATACAATGGTATCTACACGTTAGATTTATCCGGTGACGTTTTCAATATCGAAGTTAGCAACAAACGTGCTCGAATAGATAATCAAATAGACTCCTATACGTGGCATTGTCGTCTTGGCCATGTAAGTAAGAAACGCATGACCAAATTACACCGATGTGGAATTCTGGAATCATTTGAACCCAGTTCATTTGATGCATGCGAATCATGCTTAAAAGGCAAGATGACCAAAATACCCTTTTCCGGAAAAGGTAAACCAGTGGGAGAATTGCTTGGTCTAATACATACTGATGTATGTGGACCAATGTCAACTCTTGCACAAGGAGGTTATAGCTACTTCATTACCTTTATCGATGATCACTCATGATTCGGGTATGTGTTCTTAATGAAACACAAATCTGAAGCATTTGAGAAATTCAAAGAGTTCAGAAGTGAAGTAGAGAAACAGCTTGGCAAAAGTATTAAGATACTTCGATCCAATCGGGGTGGTGAATACTTGAGTCAAGAGTTTCAAGATTATCTTAGGCACAATGTGTAACGACCCGGAAAATTCTCTTAATATTTTCTTAAAATATTAAGCATGTCTAGACAATTTTCTAAGGAACCTAGAAATATTAATGTGAACTTTGGCCTAGAAAATCCATGTTTTCTCATTTAAATTGGGAAAAAATGCACTAATGGGCCTTATATGGGCTTTTTAGTACCAAAATTATTGGTGGATTTTAGGTGAAAATTAATATAAATATAAAGGATTTTAATAGGAAATATTAAAATAATTATGGGGGAATTTTTAGAGGATTTTCGGAATTTTGGGGAAATAAAAAGAAAAATAAAATGAATAAGTGGGAAAAAAATTGTGCATCTACCAAGGATTGAACCTTGGACCTCTTGTACAACCATGTATGCTTTAACCAACTCACCTAGCAAGTGAATGTTATGAGGGAATGAAGTGGATATTGGTTAAGGCTTAGAAGAAGATGAAGGGTCATGGAGAAACTCTTCATTTACCTCCTTGATGAGCTATAAAGAGGGGGGTTTGGGAGTTACCTTTTCTTTCCATCACTTTGCATTTTCTTCCTCCTCCTTCCCTCATCCTAGCCGAACACCAAAGGAGGAGTCTCCCTTGGATAAACTCCACAAGAGGGTCTCATCTCCAAGATCTAAGGGGTCTTCCAAGGATACAAGGACAAGGGGGTTCAAGGGTCCAAAGATCTTACCATTTCCTTCCCTTTCAAGATTCGAAAAATCAAGAAACCCAAGGTAAGACTCCCTCACCTGTGGTATAATAGTTCCTTATGATTTCCATGATTTTTATCATGATATATTGGTTAGTTTTTGGATTTGATGTTGAAAGAAAAGAAAACCAAGAACCTTAGGCTTGTGGGTTTCGGCCACCACGATTTAAAGGTCTATAATTATGCCAAAAATCTTGATAATATTATTTAATGTTCCCTTATGATGTGTAGAGGTTAAGTATAATTTTTGGGAATTTTTGGAGTACCCTAGGACACCCTAGGGTTTCGGCCAACATGAAAGGAACAAAATCAACACCTAGAGACCCTATGGGTTTCGGCCACAATGTTTTAGGGTCCATAATGATGCTAAAAATCTTTATAATGTTATTTAATATTCCCTGATGATGTTTAGAGATTAAGAATAATTTTTGGGAATTTTTGGAGTACCCTAGGATACCCTAGGGTTTCGGCCAACAACAAGAACCCTTGTGTAGGGTTGGGTTTAAAACCTCAAGTGTTTGTTCATGTATTGTCATGATATAAGGGAGATGGAGGGTGTTTATGTGAATGTTTCACATGGCCTAGAGACCCTATAGGTTTCGGCCAAGTACCCTAAGGGGGTGGAAAGTTAGGACTTATTTCAAGTAAGGGTCCCAATGGCCCAATGGTAAGGTATGGTTGGTGTTTAAGTAATTGATTTGGGGCTTTAATGGAATTTTTCCATACCCCCATGACCTTGAAGTTTCGGCCAAGAGTAAGATTAGGGCTAAAGGATTAGGGTTGGCCTTAAGTATGGGATCAAATGGTTCCTATGGCCTAGTATATGTGTATGAGATGTTGTTTGGGAAGTTATGTGAAGGTTCATGGACCTAGGGTTCCTTGGCGACTTTCGGCCAAGGACATACCCTAGGGCTAGGGTTGGGTTAAACCTCCAAAGATGCTTGTGTATGAGTTACCAAGATATATGTTTAAGTAAGATGGAAGAAGTTCTATGTTAACCAAACCCTTAGTTTGTATGTCATGAACTATATGTTAAGTCATAGATGTTTAGACATGTGCCATGATTTATGAATGATAGGTATGTATGCCATGTCTTATGAATGATATGCCATGTTTTATGAATAATATGCATGTATGCCATGTTTTATGAATGATACGTATGTATGCCATGTTTTATGAATAAGATGTATGTATGCCATATCTTATGAATGAGGTTAAAGTACATGCCTTTAAGGCATCACGATGATGTTAAGTATGATGAATGAATGATGATGAATGACAAGTATGATGAATGAAATATGATGCTTATGTCTTTAAGGCATAAATATGCTAAACGGCACGGTCGATGGTCGACGGTACGACGGTCGAGAGGACCGGTAAATGGGTCGGTAGACGGGCCGAACCGTAACAAGTTATGCTATGTTAAGTATGCCATGAAGGTCTCATGAATGATGAAGCATGTAAAGTATTTTACTTTATGAATGGGCTTGTACCGGACCGAAGTATGGGTCCAAGGGATGGGCACCTTAAGAACGCCCCGGTTCTGGACTACCGACTATGCTGTCCACGGTTCTGGCACTACCGAAGTTGTGCAACAGGGATGGGCACCTTAAGAACGCATCGGTTCGGGGACTACCGACTATGCTGTCCTTACCCTAGTAGGTCGAGGCTAGCTACCTCGTATTTACTTAGGGATGCGCGTTTATGATGTATGTATGTGGTACAAGCTAGGGCCCCAATGATATGATGATTATGTTTAAGCATTTAAAAGTATGTTTTAAAGATTAAGCATCCTTATATATATATATGCAATTGCCACATGCATCCATCCATGTTATGCATTATATTTATGATAAGAATATTATGCAAAGTAAGTTTATGCAAGGTATGTTTATGCAAATGATTTTAGGTATGTTCATGCAAATATATGATGCCATGATTTAATTGTGTTTATGTTAATTTATGATGTCATGCTTTAATTGTGGTTATGTTAAGTAAGAACGCCATGATTTAATTATGTTTATGCTAATTTAGGATGCCATGATTTTATTTATGTTCATGCTAGTTTAGGATGCCATGATTTATTTATGTTTATGCTAAGTTAGAATGCCATGATTTTATTTATGTTCATGCTAGTTTAGGATGTCATGATTTATTTATGTTTATGCTAAGTTAGAATGCCATGATTTTATTTATGTTCATGCTAGTTTAGGTTGTCATGATTTAATTATGTTTATGCTAAGTTGGAATGCCATGATTTTATTTAGGTCCATGCTAAGAATGTTTATGAGGTTATGTTGATTATGATTATGTCTATGCCAAGAATTATGCCATACTATGAATGTTTATGATGTTTATGTCTATGCCAAGTATTATGCCAAGCCATGAATATTTTATGTTTATGTATATGCTATGCTATGAAAGTGACTAAGTTATGTTCAAGTCATGTCAAAGGTATGCTAAGTGCTCATAAAGACTTATGTGCTGAGTAAAGCACTAAGTATGTTAATGTTTAAGATGCTCATGATTAAGTGATGAATGATTTTAGTGAGTAGGAAAGAGTCTTACTAAGCCTGTGTGCTTATAGTCTTATTTCCTTATACCACAGATCACGCAAGGGGACAGTAAGAAAGCAGCAGGAGGGCATCAAAGAATGTGTGTGGTAGTGACTTGGCCAAGGAGCAATATGGTTGCTCGTCTCATGATAGAACTTTACCTTTACTATTATGTGCTTGAATATGACTCTATGACATGATGCTAAGTATGACATGATGCTAAGAATGACATGATGCTAAGTATGACATGATATGATGCTAAGTATAAAGTTAATATGCTAAGTTCCCATGTTATGAGGTTAGAAAGGGTAGTAAGTGCATGTAGGAGTAAGTTAAAGGTTTCCGCTGCATTATGATGTCTACATGCCCTAAGTATGTTAACGTAACGCCGCTTTATGAAAAGAAAAAAAAAGCGGGCGTTACAGGTTGGTATCAGAGCAGTTACCATCTCACTACACACACATCAAGCCCTCTTCCTGCCGCTTCCAAGTAAGTACCTTTACATATCTAATAGTAGTAAGATGTTTTATGATTTTAAGATATACAAGTATGAGCGATAGTTATGATGAAAAGTACCTTAAGATATGTAACGATGAACGATATTTTATCTTCTTTTAGGAATTAAATACTTTAGAGTAATATGGGGGTAGGAATAACAATAACTCATATTATCCATACTTGTCCTTTATGAAGGAAAACATGGCTAGAAGACAGAGTAACAGAATTAATGAGACTACTTCATCGCCTGACCTGACGCTCAATGTACCTTATAGCATAACCTATCTTAAGTCACATCATAAGACAATCATGTATAAGTATTCTGCCTAATTACATTAGGTCTAAGTTAGTCATAATATAATTAGTCATAAGTGTGACTCAACCTTATGTTCATAAACATGGTATTAATTGAGCACCATCATAATCTTAGTAATTAAGGTGAACCTAGTATATAACCTGTACATTATATGAGTTACCAATCATATAATATAATTATATTATATTATATAAAGCAAATGATAATAATAATATGAGAGTATGTACTAATATAAAATTAGTATAAATATGACTATAATAATTCACCTATCATATAGGTTCTTAATATGAGCCTGCATACAGGTTGACATGTATCATCTCAACCTATAAGTTATCACCTATACATATTATTCCATAAGCAATTATAGGTATTATACCTATAACTTATATGATAAATAACTATAATTTATGATGTCATGTATAACCTATAATATAGTCTCATGTAGGGAATTATATGATAGCCTACATACATAGGATTATAACTCTCTCACCTATGTTAGCGTATAGTATTAGTTCCATTATACTAATACTAATATAGTTAATGGTATAAGTCATACGGTATAACCTAAAACGATGCGCATAGGGTAGTGTTCTACTTACATTAACACTTATTATAGATCATGTGTCCACTATATTTTCATACTAATTATAAATATTAGTATTATCAACGTATGTTTCACTATTATCTTATATATAATATATAAGATTACCTTGAGTTATTTTATGGTAATATAATAAATATGATCTCACTTATCATATAATAACCATTAACTAATATAATTCATAACTCATGTTGTGAACTAATATTTCAGAACCATACTATTATTAGGTTTACCCATAATTATAATAGGTATATAATTATGATATATGCATATAATTACATCATAGGGCTATTAATGACACTAGCTCAATTATGACAATCATGTATGTCACTTATATCATCAAGGATATAAGTATAAATGACCGTGAATAAAATACACCTAATATGTATGTCAGATTGGCAATATTATGAGTTCCTTGAATTAAAGAATTAACCCTTATTCGATGCATCCGGGATCCACCAAAATGTATCAAGACCTGAAGGAGAAATTCTGGTGGTCCGGTATGAAGAGAGACGTGGCTCAGCATGTTAGTACTTGCCTGACCTGCCAACGAGTGAAAGTAGAACACCAGCGACCCGGAGGAGTTTTGCAGCCACTTCCAATTTCGGAATGGAAATGGGAAGATATCTCAATGGATTTCATTTCAGGACTTCCCCGGACTACAAATGGATATGATGCGATATGGGTCATTGTGGACAGATTGACTAAGTCTGCCCACTTCTTAGCAATCAAGATGACTTATTCAATTGAGCAACTGGCTCAATTATATGTTAAGGAAGTAATTAGGCTTCATGGAGTTCCCAAGACCATCATCTCAGATAGGGATGGTCGCTTTACTTCGCATTTTTGGGAATGCGTCCAGAAGTCTCTCGGCACTAAATTGCGATTTAGCACCGCCTTTCACCCTCAGACTGACGGGCAAACTGAACGGGTGAATCAAATACTAGAAGATATGTTGAGAGCTTGTGCCCTGGATTTCAAGGGAAGTTGGTGTCGATATCTATGCTTGGCGAAATTTGCTTACAACAATAGCTACCAAGCTACTATTGGAATGACACCTTATGAAGCCTTGTATGGGAGGAGATGTAGGTCTCCGATCTGTTGGTACGAGGGTGGTGAAAAGAAGGAAATGGGGCTCACGACGGATGTCATTCACAGCACCACCCGAGCTATACAGAATATTCGACAACGGATAGAAACTGCTCAGAGCCGGCAGAAGAGTTATGCCGATGTCCGACGTAGACCACTGGAATTTAATGTTGGAGATTTGGTGTTTCTGAAAGTGGCTCCTATGAAGGGGTGACAAGATTCGGGAGGAAAGGAAAGCTAAGTCCGCGTTATGTGGGGTCGTACCTGATTCTGAAAAGAGTTGGTAAGGTGGCATACGAGCTGAAGCTGCCTCCAGAGATGTCAGCTATCCATAACGTATTCCATGTGTCCCTGCTTAAAAAGTGTATCCCAAATATGGACCAAGTGATCGAGCCGCAAGCCGTGCAAGTACAAGAGGACCTGAGTTATGAGAGCAGACCTATTCAGATTTTGGATAGGGAGGTCAAGAAGCTGAGGAGTAAGGAGGTACCTTTAGTCAAGGTTTTATGGCAAAGCCAGCGGTTCGAGGAAGCGACCTGGGAAAGCGAGGACGAGATGAGGCGCAAGTACCCAGAGTTGTTCTAAGTTCGAGGACGAACTTTCACGAGGTATGGGGGCTTGTAACGACCCGGAAAATTCTCTTAATATTTTCTTAAAATATTAAGCATGTCTAGACAATTTTCTGAGGAACCTAGAAATATTAATGTGAACTTTGGCCTAGAAAATCCATGTTTTCTCATTTAAATTGGGAAAAAGGGCACTAATGAGCCTTATATGGGCTTTTTAGTACCAAAATTATTGGTAGATTTTAGGTGAAAATTAATATAAATATAAAGGATTTTAATAGGAAATATTAAAATAATTATGGGGGAATTTTTAGAGGATTTTCGGAATTTTGGGGAAATAAAAAGAAAAATAAAATAGAATAAGTGGGAAAAAATTGTGCATCTACCAAGGATTGAACCTTGGACCTCTTGTACAACCATGTATGCTTTAACCAACTCACCTAGCAAGTGAATGTTATGAGGGAATGAAGTGGATATTGGTTAAGGCTTAGAAGAAGATGAAGGGTCATGGAGAAACTCTTCATTTACCTCCTTGATGAGCTATAAAGAGGGGGGTTTGGGAGTTACCTTTTCTTTCCATCACTTTGCATTTTCTTCCTCCTCCTTCCCTCATCCTAGCCGAACACCAAAGGAGGAGTCTCCCTTGGATAAACTCCACAAGAGGGTCTCATCTCCAAGATCTAAGGGGTCTTCCAAGGATACAAGGACAAGGGGGTTCAAGGGTCCAAAGATCTTACCATTTCCTTCCCTTTCAAGGTTCGAAAAATCAAGAAACCCAAGGTAAGACTCCCTCACCTATGATATAATAGTTCCTTATGATTTCCATGATTTTTATCATGATATATTGGTTAGTTTTTGGATTTGATGTTGAAAGAAAAGAAAACCAAGAACCTTAGGCTTGTGGGTTTCGGCCACCATGATTTAAAGGTCTATAATTATACCAAAAATCTTGATAATGTTATTTAATGTTCCCTTATGATGTGTAGAGGTTAATTATAATTTTTGGGAATTTTTGGAGTACCCTAGGACACCCTAGGGTTTCGGCCAACATGAAAGGAACAAAATCAACACCTAGAGACCCTATGGGTTTCGGCCACAATGTTTTAGGGTCTATAATGATGCTAAAAATCTTTATAATGTTATTTAATGTTCCCTGATGATGTTTAGAGATTAAGAATAATTTTTGGGAATTTTTGGAGTACCCTAGGATACCCTAGGGTTTCGGCCAACAACAAGAACCCTTGTGTAGGGTTGGGTTTAAAACCTCAAGTGTTTGTTCATGTATTGTCATGATATAAGGGAGATGGAGGGTGTTTATGTGAATGTTTCACATGGCCTAGAGACCCTATAGGTTTCGGCCAAGTACCCTAAGGGGGTGGAAAGTTAGGACTTATTTCAAGTAAGGGTCCCAATGGCCCTATGGTAAGGTATAGTTGGTGTTTAAGTAATTGATTTGGGGCTTTAATGGAATTTTTCCATACCCCCATGACCTTGAAGTTTCGGCCAAGAGTAAGATTAGGGCTAAAGGATTAGGGTTGGCCTTAAGTATGGGATCAAATGGTTCCTATGGCCTAGTATATGTGTATGAGATGTTGTTTGGGAAGTTATGTGAAGGTTCATGGACCTAGGGTTCCTTGGGGACTTTCGGCCAAGGACATACCCTAGGGCTAGGGTTGGGTTAAACCTCCAAAGATGCTTATGTATGAGTTACCAAGATATATGTTTAAGTAAGATGGAAGAAGTTCTATGTTAACCAAACCCTTACATTGTATGTTATGAACTATATGTTAAGTCATAGATGTTTAGACATGTGCCATGATTTATGAATGATAGGTATGTATGCCACGTCTTATGAATGATATGCCATGTTTTATGAATAATATGCATGTATGCCATGTTTTATGAATGATACGTATGTATGCCATGTTTTATGAATAAGATGTATGTATATCATGTCTTATGAATGAGGTTAAAGTACATGCCTTTAAGGCATCACGATGATGTTAAGTATGATGAATGAATGATGATGAATGACAAGTATGATGAATGAAAGATGATGCTTATGTCTTTAAGGCATAAATATGCTAAACGGCACGGTCGATGGTCGACGGTACGACGGTCGAGAGGACCGGTAAATGGGCCGGTAGACGGGCCGAACCGTAACAAGTTATGCTATGTTAAGTATGCCATGAAGGTCTCATGAATGATGAAGCATGTAAAGTATTTTACTTTATGAATGGGCTTATACCGGACTGAAGTATGGGTCCAAGGGATGGGCACCTTAAGAACGCCCCGGTTCTGGACTACCGACTATGCTGTCCACGGTTCTGGCACTACCGAAGCTGTGCAACAGGGATGGGCACCTTAAGAACGCCTCGGTTCGGGGACTACCGACTATGCTGTCCTTACCCTAGTAGGTCGAGGCTAGCTACCTCGTATTTACTTAGGGATGCGCGTTTATGATGTATGTATGTGGTACAAGCTAGGGCCCCAATGATATGATGATTATGTTTAAGCATTTAAAAGTATGTTTTAAAGATTAAGCATCCTTATATATATATATATGCAATTGCCACATGCATCCATCCATGTTATGTATTATATTTATGATAAGAATATTATGCAAAGTAAGTTTATGCAAGGTATGTTTATGCAAATGATTTTAGGTATGTTCATGCAAATATATGATGCCATGATTTAATTGTGTTTATGTTAATTTATGATGCCATGCTTTAATTGTGGTTATGTTAAGTAAGAACGCCATGATTTAATTATGTTTATGCTAATTTAGGATGTCATGATTTTATTTATGTTTATGCTAGTTTAGGATGCCATGATTTATTTATATTTATGCTAAGTTAGAATGCCATGATTTTATTTATGTTCATGCTAGTTTAGGATGCCATGATTTATTTATGTTTATGCTAAGTTAGAATGCCATGATTTTATTTATGTTCATGCTAGTTTAGGATGCCATGATTTATTTATGTTTATGCTAAGTTAGAATGCCATGATTTTATTTATGTTCATGCTAGTTTAGGTTGCCATGATTTAATTATGATTATGCTAAGTTGGAATACCATGATTTTATTTAGGTCCATGCTAAGAATGTTTATGAGGTTATGTTGATTATGATTATGTCTATGCCAAGAATTATGTCATACTATGAATGTTTATGATGTTTATGTCTATGCCAAATATTATGCCAAGCCATGAATGTTTTATGTTTATGTATATGCTATGCTATGAAAGTGACTAAGTTATGTTCAAGTCATGTCAAAGGTATGCTAAGTGCTCATAAAGACTTATGTGCTGAGTAAAGCACTAAGTATGTTAATGTTTAAGATGCTTATGATTAAGTGATGAATGGTTTTAGTGAGTAGGAAAGAGTCTTACTAAGCCTGTGTGCTTATAGTCTTATTTCCTTATACCGCAGATCACGCAAGGGGACAGTAAGGAAGCAGCATGAGGGCATCAAAGAATGTGTGTGGTAGTGACTTGGCCAAGGAGCAATATGGTTGCTCGTCTCATGATAGAACTTTACCTTTACTATTATGTGCTTGAATATGACTCTATGACATGATGCTAAGTATGACATGATGCTAAGAATGACATGATGCTAAGTATGACATGATGCTAAGTATGACATGATATGATGCTAAGTATAAAGTTAATATGCTAAGTTCCCATGTTATGAGGTTAGAAAGGGTAGTAAGTGCATGTAGGAGTAAGTTAAAGGTTTCCGCTGCATTATGATGTCTACATGCCCTAAGTATGTTAACGTAACGCCGCTTTATGAAAAGAAAAAAAAAGCGGGCGTTACACAATGGGATATTGTCTCAATGGAGTCCGCCATATACATCACAGTATAATGGTGTATCTGAGAGGCGTAACCGAACCTTGATGGACATGGTTAGATCTATGATGAATCATGCAACTCTTCCAAAATCCTTTTGGGGCTATGCGCTTAAGACAGTTGTTTACTTACTAAACAGAGTCCCGACCAAGGTAGTCTCTACTACTCCATATGAGACATGGAATAGTAAAAAACCTCATTTAACTCACCTTAAAATATGGGGTTGTCCTGCTTATGTAAAGCGGACTGTATCAGACAAATTGGATGTTGAGTCTGATAAATGTCTATTTATTGGATACCCTAAGGAAACGAAGGGTTACCAATTCTATCATCCCTTGGAACAAAAGGTGTTTGTTTCAAGGCATGCTGTATTTCTGGAAAAAGAATTTCTTTTACAAGAAAACAGTGGGAGTAGCATTGAACTTGAAGAAGTTCAAGAAACTCCAATAGCCATTATAGAGACACCTAGTCTAGACCCACAACCAATAACTCATAATGATGAGCTATCAGTTGAACCTAAAACAACACCACTTCTTCGTAGGTCTGATAGGACACGCAATATTCCAGAGAGATACGGATTTCTCATAAGTGAATCGAACAACGTGTTACTCGTTAACAATGACGAACCTATTAGTTATGAAGATGTTCTGATAAATTCAGAAAGGGATAAATGGCTTGAAGTCATGAAGTCGGAAATGGATTCCATGTACAAAAATCAAGTATGGGACTTGGTTAACCCGCCTGAAGGGATTAAGCCCATAGGGTGCAAGTGGGTTTTCAAGAAGAAAATCGACATGGAAGGTAATGTTGTTACCTTTAAGGCTAGATTAGTGGCAAAAGGATATCGTCAGAAACAAGGAATTGATTATGACGAAACCTATTCGCCAGTAGCTATGCTCAAATCCATTCAGATGCTCCTGGCCATAGCAGCTTATTATGATTATGAGATATGGCAAATAGATGTGAAAACAGTTTTCCTTAATGGAAACTTGCTTGAGGATGTATACATGATACAACCTGAAGGTTTCACATCGGTTAATAAAACCAAAGTATGCAAGCTTCGACGATCCATATATGGACTAAAACAAGCATCAAGGAGCTGGAACATCCGTTTTGATGAGACAATCAAAGAGTTTGATTTCTCACAAAATCCTGACGAACCTTGTGTATACAAGAAGGTTAGTGGGAGTGCAGTCGTATTCCTAGTGTTATATGTCGATGACATTTTACTTATAGGAAATGATATATCAGTCTTACAGTCAGTTAAAATTTGGTTGTCCAAAACTTTCTCCATAAAAGACCTGGGAGAAGCAACCTATATCCTTGGGATTAGAATCTATAGAGATAGATCAAAATGGTTGCTTGGTCTTTCGCAGTCTACATATATAGACTGAGTGCTAGAAAGATTTAGCATGTCGGAATCCAAGAAAGGTTACCTTCCCATCAGGCATGGGATCAACCTTTCAAAGTCTATGTGTCCGCGCACAGAAGACGAGAGGATTTGCATGAATAAGATTCCTTATGCATCCGCGATAGGATCTATCATGTATGTTATGTTATGTACTATGCCCGATGTATCATATGCTCTGAGCGTCACAAGCAGATACCAGTCTGATCCAGGAATGGATCATTGGGTGGCTGTCAAGACAATCCTCAAGTACTTAAGAAGAACTAAGGATGTGTTCCTAATATATGGAGAAGGTGATATGATAATACGTGGATAAACAGATGCCAGTTTCCAGACAGATAAGGATGACTCCAAATCTCAGTCCAAATACGTATTTATTTTGAATGGAGGCGCAGTAAGCTGGAAAAGTTCCAAGCAAGACACCGTAGCGGATTCTACCACGGAAGTGGAATATATTGCAGCTTCGGAAGCAGCAAAGGAAGCAGTCTGGATCAAGAAGTTTGCCTCAGAATTTGGTGTGGTTCCAACCATTGATGAAGCAATACAGGTTTACTGCGACAACAATGGAGCTATTGCACAAGCAAAGGAACCAAGGTCTCATCAGCGATCCAAACATGTGTTTCGCCGCTATCATCTGATCAGAGAGATTATAAGTAGGAATGATATACAAATTGAGAAAATTCCCACTGAAAGGAATTTAGCGGATCCTTTAACTAAGGCCTTACCTCAAAGTAAGTTTGAGGGTCATGTTAGAGCCTGTGGTATTGGGTACCGTAGCAATTGGCATTAGGCCAAGTGGGAGTTTGTTAGTGATATGAGAGAAGTGTCCTAAGGCAATCTCCTTATGATTGTAATCATTTATTTTTTAATAAATGAATATTCACTATTTGAGTATACATGATTATTTGATTAAGATCTTAAGCTCATTTACTGAATGTCCGCAATACAATTCACAGCATGAGAGAATTTGTGATGAATTCACAACTAGTGATTATCTCTACATGTGCAATTGTGAAGTATTGAAATTGTCCCTAGTCGATGAATTGATAAATATGGACACTATCAATTCTGTTGAGACTAGCATGGGTTATTCTCTAATCAGCTGATTCTCACTGGCTGGTGACATTGAGATGTCCGGAGATAAACATGAATGCTAGTTAAGGGAACTAGTTCATTGGAGTGACTGACTGTAAAACTTCATATGGTAGTCTACATATAGATATGTCAGTGAAGTTCTTACTGCAGCTTAAGTGCGATGTACCTTTGACTTGCGGTGTTCAAGTCATCTTAGTCATAGAGATTTATACTTTGACATCTTAAGCAAGCATCTCCAAGGAGGTGTGGACCCAGGATGATTGGGTATAAGCTGAAGTGCCCGAAGATGTTTGAACAGCCTACAAAGGATTCACCACTCCTTGCGAGGAGATGTATACTCGAGGCCTATCGTCGGATTGTTACTCGAAGCCTCTGGCCAGAGCATGACATGTTCAGAGTATGAATCTCTTAAATGCATGAGAGTAATTAGAATCCATAGGACGAGGAAACGTTACTTGGGCTAGGTGTGACGTAGTCAGCCTAATGGGGACTAACACACATAGACCATGTCCTGAACCAAGTGGATATAAGATGGTGAAGGGAATGGGGCACGATTCATTATAGCTGCTGAAGGGTTTCAGAATTATTTTTGAGGTCAACCGTTGATCTTTCAATTAATTGGGGATCATGATGTACTACTAGGTGCCACTCATGATCGTTCTATAATTAATTAGTTAATTATGGACGGCCAACATAAATTGAAAGCCTATTTGGTCACACGCATAACGAGTAATTCGAAGGATTTAAAACGAGTTGAGAATTGGATTCTCCAATCGAGATAGACTATTTTGGTAAGTCCAAACAATAGTCAAAACTGAATTTATTTCAGACGCATCGGAAGCATAAAATGGCTAAGTCTTTTAAAGACTTAATGGGTGAATTAAATAAGTTTAATTCATTAAGGGATTTGATCCAATTGGGGTTAGATGGGCCGGCCAAGGAGGTGGCCTCCTCTCTTCTTGTCATGGCCGGCCACCACCATAAGAGGATAAGGCTATTTTGGTTTGTTTTATAAAATAGACCAAAAGTTGGTTTATTTTATAAAAGATTATATAAATTTTATATATATAAATTTTATATAATGAACCATGAGTTGGTTTGTTTAATAAAATTTATATAATGAACCAATGGTTGGTTTGTTTATAAATTTTTATATAATGAACCAATGGTTGGTTTGTTTTATAAATTTTATATAATCATGCCAAAAGAAAGAGAGCCTTGATTATGGATTGATTGAGAAATTATTCCATAATCAAGAAGAGGAACCTTGATCATGAGAGCCTTGATTATGGATTGATTGAGAAATTATTCCATAATTAAGGAGAGGTTTGCTTGGGAATTAAGAAATCTCTCCCTATATAAAGGACCCAAGGGGTGCCATGGAAGATGATCCATCCAAGAATTGCTTGGGCTCTCTCCTCTTCTTCTCTCCCTCTCTCTTGGCCGGCCATAGGCCTTCCTTCTTTCTTCTTGCCGTGAGCACAAGGAGAAGTTTCAAGGCGACGAAGTTCTTCCTTGCGACGATCTTCCTCTTCGGCCAACCTTGGTGGTGAGTCTTTCGATTTGATTACTCTCTCGGTTTTCGTCGTGTTCACGGAGAATCTAGTAGTTCTCGTGAACACGAAACTCGTGGCTTAGCGAAGTCATCCCGACGATACTCGGTGTGGATACGAATAGAGGCGGAGCTTTCAAGGGACGCTATCGGTTGGATCTCGTCCCTTCTTCCATGTTACGCAAGGTAATTCGTAGAGTAATTTCCTTTTCTGTAAAAATTTTATATTACGATTATGTGAACACTTTGCATGCTTAGGATATGTGTTAGAATAATTTAGGAAATTATTCATGCTTTTGTTTCCGCTGCATGTAATTATGTAACAATTACAATACGTGTCTGCGTCGGCATGCACCCGGTCCCAACAGATCTTGAATAGAATATAATCAATAGGACAAAGCCGAAGGGCAGCAAAAGTAGGAAAATCAAGCCCTAACTCATCGAGGCCATCCGGCCTCGGGTGTCCCAAAAAGTGCTCATAGATGGAGACGGGGTGACTCCCTCAAATGGAGGCAGCAAAGGATCTGGGAGCTCAGGGTAGAAAGAATAGACATTTGGCGATCGTCGAATGCCAAGAAACTCAGAAAAATTACCATAGGTAAAATCAAGATTCGTCTTGGCAACCCAAGTTGTAAATTCTAAACCCCCTCCTGGTCCCGGTTGGAGGTTGTTTTAGAATTCTGATACAAGGTCAAGGTTGAAGGTTCTCTCGAGAGATAGGAAAAAGTCAAGGTTGTAGAAGTCAAGAACCTCTTTAATAGAGGGGTAGTGCTCATATAAGAAGGGCCTATCTATCGATCTACACGGGAGAAGTTCGAAAGTTCTTGTTTGAAAAGCTTGTTCGAAGGCAGCATTAGGAAATCGAGAACTAGAGGAAGGTTGAGGCCTACGAGAAGGTGTAGAGGATGAAGGGACTTTTCCCTTTGAAGTCCCCTCGGCAGGTTCTTTGCCCTTGGAAGATCTCCTAAGGGTTGGAAATAATGGGTCACGGCAACAAATTGGATTGTTGAATTGATCAAATGAAAATTGGTTTGATCAGTGAAGAAAATTATCAGTGAACAAGTGAAAATAAGATTTGATCAAGGAAAGGTAATCGGCACATAAAGATGGAATGGACCAAAAGAAAGTCATGGCACACAACCATTTGATAAGGCAAGGTTTGATCAGTGAAGAAAATAAAGTTTGATTAGTAAAATTTAGGTCATGAGAAGGCCACGGCAAACACAACAATAAACCACAAAACCAAAGGATCAATGGGCACGGCACAGCAAATAAGATCCATGATTAGTTCACAAAATCACAGCTCATGAGATAATCATAAAAGAAAAACTGCAATAATATGCTTACTTTGGTGCCATGAAGTGATAAATCGGGAGAAGATCTTGGCAACTTGAAGAACTTGCACAGAGCACAGATTGTGTAGAGAAGTTGCGCAAGAAGATATCGCGCAAGTAGATGAGAGCGCAGAGAAGACCAGATCGCGGGAACAAGAGCTCGCAATGTGCTTCGCGAGAACTTTTGACGAGAGAACTCAGTAGCAAGAAGGGAAGAAAAACTCACAACAGCTCGCACAGAGAACTCACACAGAACTTGGGTGCGCAAAGAAAGGTAGGATTTGGGCAGGAAAGTAACTCAGCAGCTTGCGGCACCGAGTATGGAAGAAAACTCTCACGCAGCTCACGCAGCCAAGGGAGGATGAAGATGAGGAGTTTCGGTGCTTAGGGTTGGAAATGAAGCGGATGGAGAGAGTTAATAGGTTGGTGGACCGATCCACCAACCAATTTTAATGCGATCGATCGGATCACCATTCGATCTGGGAGTACCCAGACCGATCAGGGAACCTCCTGATCGGTCTAGAAGCATCCTGATCGGTCCGGTGACCGATCAGGGAAGTCCCTGATCGGTCAGTGGATCGATCATGGAACGAACAGAAGTTTGGTGATCCTCACTGATCGGTCAGTGGACCGATCAGGAGGGTGGCCAGATCGATCAGTGGACCAATCAGGTCCAACACAGAAGGTTTCTGACAATTTTCGCATCGTAGGTGGATCGGTCGGGATGACCGATCAGGCCAACCCCTGATCGGTCCGGTGACCGATCAGGGATGTTCCTGATCGGTCAGTGGATCGAACAAAGGTCTAACAGAATGGTTTCTGTGAGATCACTGATCGGTCCGTGGACCGATCAGCCCTATGCCTGATCGGTCGGTGGACCGATCAGGTATCAGAAATTTTCTGATAGGATTCAGAAACTTCAGTTTCAGACTTCCTATCGAATTCTGATATGATCAGATGGAAGTTTATCGATCTTGGAGGTGTTCCCTCGACTATAATTGATCCCTTAACAAGAATCAAAGGTCCTTATGGATTTAACAACCTCTCGTTGTAAAAACAAGACCCCAACCAATGAAGTCATAATCAATCAAAACATTCATCCAATTTTAAACAAGTTTGTATCAAAATAAGTCTCCAATCAAGTTTCCTTGATTGGAATGTCCAAGTATGATCATGGAGCCAAATACACATGTATTATGCATTGGTTTTCCCTATACTTGGTCAACTTAATGATTTTTGTCTCGTCAACCTAATTTCTCAAGGGATGCATTAACATTTTGAGTAATTAGGTTGATCCTAGTATCTCGCCCCATTTTAGCAAACAAAAACATTTTGTTAAACCTTATAGTTTGTGTGAGATGTCCCCAAGTTGCTCAATAATTGTTCCCCAACAATTTGAAATGATCATGAAGGGTTTTGTTTTCTTTTCAATCCTATGAAGCACGACACATTCCCAACTCCCTTCTTAAGAAACTAAAGTCATTCTCGGGGAGTGATTTAGTGAAAATGTCCTCTAGGTTGATTTTGACTCTACATGTGAGAGTACAATATCTCCTCTAGCAACATGATCCCTAATGAAGTGGTGACGCACTTCAATGTGCTTGGTCCTCGAATGGTGGACTGGATTTTTTGTTAGGTTTATCGTGCTTATGTTGTGACACAACACTTGCACATCCTTGTAGGTTAATCCATAGTCCTCTAGTGTGTGTATCATCCACAACAATTGTGATACACTCTCTCCCATGGCGATATATTCTACCTCGGTCGTGGAGAGAGCAACACAATGTTGCTTCCAACTTAACCAACTAACTAACAATAATCCTAAGAATTGGCAACCCCCACTTGTGCTCATCCGATCCAACTTGCACCCAGCATAGTCAGAATCGGTGTAGCCAATTAAGTCAAATGACTCGGTACGGGGGTACCAAAGACCTACTCCAATTGTGCCCTTAAGGTATCTCAGAATTCTTTTAACGGCAATCAAATGAGATTCCTTGGCACAGACTTGATACCTAGCGCACATACCCACAGCAAAAAGTATATCATGTCGACTAGCTATGAGGTATAGCAGACTACCTATCATGCTTCGATATTGAGTTAGGTCAACAGGCTTACCACTCTCATCATTGTCTAGTCTTGTGTTTGTCGCCATGGGAGTGGTTACCTCTTTAGAGTCACTCATATTAAATTTCTTGAGCATCTCTTGAGTGTATTTTGATTGGTGCACATGGATTCCATCTCGAGTTTGTTTGATTTCGAGTCCAAGGAAGAAGGTCAACTCTCCCACTAGACTCATCTCAAATTCACTCTCCATGTGTCCAATAAACTCATTCAAATAGCCCTTATTGTTGGAGCCACAAATTATGTCATCGACATATACTTGGGCTACAAATATGTTGTCACCATCTCTTCGTAGAAATAGTGCAGGGTCTATTTGTCCTCTCACGAAGCCTTTTTCGATAAGAAAAGTCGACAACCACTCATACCAAGCACGAGTGGCTTGTTTAAGGCCGTAAAGCGCCTTCTTGAGCTTGAACTCGTGGTTTAGAAATTAGAATTCTAAAACCCCGGAGGTTGTTTGACATAGACCTCTTCTCTTATGAAACCATTTAGGAAGGCCGATTTGACATCCATTTGATAGAGTTTGAAACCTCTATCTGCTGCAAATGCAAGCATCAATCTAATGGATTCTAATCGTGCCACGGGAGCATAGGTCTCATCGTAATCAAGGCCTTCAGCCTGACTATAGATCTTGGCTCCCAAGCGTGCCTGTTTCTTACGATTTCTCCCTTATGGTTCAATTTATTTTTGAAGACCCATTTGGTTCCAATAATGGTGGTCTTCTTAGGTCTAGGGATTAAGTCCCAAACATGGCTTCTCTCGAATTGACCTAATTCGTCTTGCATGGCAATGATCCAATCGGGATCATTTAATGCCTCGTCAATTTTCCTAGGTTCAATTTCTGAAATTAGGGCAACTTCATTAGCCTCATTCCTAAAGAATGATCTAGTCCTAACCCCATGGTGGATATCTCCAACAATCTGGTCTTGGGGATGACTAGAGGCTAACCTAGTTTGCCTTGGTGTTGGAGGTGCTTCTTGGATGGTGTCACTAGACACAGGCTCAGCCTCAGGATCCGGCTGATCTATGTGTTGTCTAGGCTCACCGTCATCAGATTCATCGGCACCATCTACAACACTCGGACTTTCATTCAAACCTAGTTTCCTAAGTTCGAATTGAACTCCTTCTACATCTTCTGATTGATCAATCGCTTTTGGAATTTCCTCAAAAACAACATCAGAAGATTCTTCAACTAATCTAGACTTCTTGTTATAGACTCGGTAAGCTTTGCTGACGAGGGAGTACCCGACCAGTATCCCTTCATCAGCTTTCGCTGTGAACTTTCCAAGATGGTCCTTGGTGTTTAGAATAAACACCTTACACCCAAACACCCTTAGATGTTTAACTGTAGGTGGTTTTCCAAACCAAAGTTCATGAGGAGTCTTCCCTAAAAATCGATGAATGAGGACTCGATTTTGCACATAGCAAGCTGTGTTCACAGCTTCAGCCCATAAGTAACTCGGTAAAGAGTACTCATTGAGCATGCTTCGTGCAGCCTCTTGTAAGACTCGGTTCTTCCTCTCTACAACACCATTTTGCTGTGGTGTTCTAGGAGTGGAGAACTCGTGTCTATAACCTTTCTCTTGACAAAATTCTAAAAATCTTTGGTTTTGAAATTCTCCTCCATGATCACTCCTAATTATTTTAATTGTTGTTGATTTTTCATTTTCAATTCTTCTACAAAATGAAATAAAAACATCTAGGGTTTGATCCTTATATTTTAGAAAATATGTCCAAGTGTATCTAGTAAAATCATCAATGATCACAAAACAATATCTACTACCATTCAAAGATATAATAGTGCTACAATCAAATAAGTCCATGTGTAGTAAATCCAAAGCGGTAGAAGTACTTACAGCGCTTTTACCTTTGTGTGAAGATTTCGTTTGCTTACCCATTTGACATGCATCACAAAGCTTGTCCTTTTCGTACTTGATGCTTGGTAAGCCACGAACTAGTCCCTTGTTGGCCAACTTCCGGATGTTCTTCATATTCACGTGTGTCAATCACCGGTGCCAAAGGGTGGACTCATCTTCTCTTGACATGAAACACTTAACAGAAGCATTAATAGCACTTTTAAAAGAAACTTGATAAATATTATCTACTCTTGTGCTTACTATTACCGTGTCAAGTGTGTCATTTTGTCTAACTAGACATTGACTTAAATGAAAATCAATTGTGTAACCTGCATCACACAATTAACTGATACTTAGGAAATTAAATGTCATCCCCTTGACTAGAAGGACATTTTTTATTCTAAAACATTCGGATATTTGAATGTCTCCTATCTTTACAACCTTAAGGCTACCATTGTTACCAAAAGAAACATTACCTCTACTTTTTCTTTGTAGCGTAGTGAACAAAGATCTATCACCGGTCATATGTTATGAGCACCCACTATCAACGAACCAAGTTGATAGATGCTCCCCCTCAATCATGGCCTACACAATACGAAAAATAGAAGATTTAGGTACCCAAATCTTGGGACCTAAAACACCTACAATGCAAGACTTAGGCACCCATGCCTTGACCACTTTCCTTTGAACCCTAGAAGTCTTGGGTGATCTAACATGAGTCCTAGACATTAAGGAAACAAAAGTCGGTTCTTTAGGTCGGTATCCTATACCGGCCTTGTTATAAACCGCTCTTTGTGCATTTAAGATCATATCTAAAGTCTTAGAGCTAGTTGAGAATTTCTCAAGAAGACTCTTGAGTCTCTCAACCTCACCCTTCAAGACTTTGTTTTCATCTTCTAAGACTTCTACATGCAAATCATCAAGATCCTCATCCTTAGAGGATTTCAATTGTTCTACTTCTACTTTTAAAGATTTAACCTTTTCTTTTGACTTCTTTAACAATTCGGTTAAACATGCAATAGTTCTATAACATTTGTCTAATTCGGGAGAAATTACCTCTTCATCATCCGAAGATGATGAAGCCGCGTTTGAGGAGTCCATGGATTCATCACTGCTCTCTACATCCTCAATAGCCATGAGTGCTACATAGCGATGTGCTCTTCTCCTCCTTTTCCTCTTCGGATGAACTAGAAGAAGATTCATCCCATGTGGCCTTCAAACCCTTCTTCTTCTTCTTTGATTTCTCCTCCTTCTTCTTGAGTTTTGGACATTCACTCTTGTAATGTCCTTTCTTACTGCACTCAAAGCAAGTAACATTAGTCTTATCAATTTTAACTTCACTAGGGTTACCTTTCCCTTTGTAGCGTCGGCTCTTCCTCATCATCCTCCTTACGAAATTAGCCATCTCGGATGAAGATGACTCGCTACCATCCTCCTCGGACTCAGACTCGGATGAAGATGAAGAGACCTCCTTCTTCTTCTCCTTCTTCTTCTTGGTCTTTTCCCCTGCCACAAGTGCAATCCCCTTCTCCTTGGGGCCTTTGTTAGCAATATCATGGAGCTCCATTTCACAAAATAAATCATCCAATTTAACAATTGACAAATCCTTAGAAACCTTGTAGGCATCCACCATGGATGACCACAAGGCACTCCTTGGAAAGGCTTTTAGAACGTACCTCACAAGGTCGCGGTTCTCGACCTTTTCATCAATGGAGTGGAGACCGTTGAGTATCTCCTTGAATCTACCATGAAGTTCACTTACCGTTTCACTCTCCTTCATGGAGAGATTTTGTAGTTGATTAAGGAACAAGTCCCTCTTGGCTATCCTTGAATCCCGGTGCCTTCATGAAGCTCGATGAGCTTGTTCCATAGATCCTTGGCGCTTGTGGAGGGACCAACTTTGATTAGTTGGTCCTTGGTCATCCCACATTGCAAGGTAACCACCGCCTTCGCATCGGCTTCTCCATTGCGAGTTTGCTCAGCCGACCATCGCGAGGACTCCAACTCTTTTCCCTCCGCGTCTCTCGGAGGGATGAATCCTTCCTTCACGGAGAACCACATTCCAATATCGGTCTTGAGGTAGTACTCCATGCGAGATCTCCAATACTGAAAATCAGATCCGTCGAAGAAGGGAGGTCGGGTGGTGCTAAATCCTTCTCTCATTGCCATTCTTGTTGACTCTCGGGTGTTAGTCCGTTTGAGCAGAGCCCCACGCTCTGATACCACTTGTTGGTCCTTGGATGGCCAGAGAGGGGGGCTGAATGTAGCCAGACACCAAATCTTTAGCTCTTTTTGAGATTCCGCACTTGAAGGTTAGCAACAGCGGAAGCAAGCAAGTAGGAAACAGAAATGCAGAAATCAAAGAACACCAAAAACCCTAACACGAGGATATACAAGGTTCGGGGATAACTTGCCCCTACTCCTTGGCGTGCCCGTAAGGTGGGTGATCCTTTGATCGTCGGTAGATCAAGCCCTAGAAAATTCAGATATCAAATCCTCCTTCTCGGTGGAGAAACCTCTCCACAGCAGTTTCAACAAAGTAAAAGAAATTAATGACAGTGAAACCCAAGAAGGCTTACAGAGCACTCGGACAGAAGGAACACAAGAACTCTACACTGAGCTCCACCCAGCACAAACCTCACGAAAGAACTCCCTGCTCTTCGTGTCTGGTTGCTGATGGACTCGCCAAGCTCTCTGCCTCTTCCAAGCGCTCAAGTTTGCAATGTCTCAATGAATTGCTTCAAGAATCAGAATGATTTGAAAGAGTTCGCTTGAAGCTTTAGAGTGATTGCTAAAGGGATGAAGAGTTGTCCCAAGAGCAGAAGTGTTCAATAGTCTTCTTCCCAGCCAACACTTAACCTGCGTCGCCAATCGCTAGGTCACAGACGCTCCTCTGTAGCACACCAGCTGCTCATCTGAAGCAGCCCAGCTACCCTGTCCTCTCCTGGACTCCCTGAGCTCTCCTCAGCTGAACTCCAGTCAGCTTCTCAGTAGCGCAGTCGTCCGTTGAAACCTGAGAAGAGGAAAACGTCAAAACTGTGGCACCGAAAGATCTCAGTTGACCCTCCTCCACTATTTGAAATCATCCCTGCATCACCTGCACACTTAACAGAAGTTTAGCAAATGATATCAAACGTGAATCAGAGGAAATCAGAGTTATCAGAACGAAATCAGAGCGAATCAGAGCGTGATCAGAAGTCTGACAGCGTATTTGAATTAAAGTTTTCAGCTACTGATCGGTCACCAGACCGTTCATATAGGACCCTGATCGGTCACCAGACCGATCAGGGTAATCCCTGAACGATCAGGCTTCAGCTTGATCGGTCCACTGTGAGAAAACAGAAATTGCGGACTTCTTGTGATCGGTCATCGGACCGATCACAGATCGTTGATCGGTCATCGGACCGATTCACAGCATTGCTGGGATTCCCAGCTTTCGCAGGCCAAATCTTCCTGATCGGTTACCTGACCGATCAGGTTGTGCTCTGATCGGTCTGGTGACTGATCAGGTCACTCCCTGACCGATCAGGAGCCTTCCTGATCGGTCGGGATGAGCAGTGTCACGACAATTTGATCAGTCAAGCGTCCGATCCAAGTTTCTCACAAAACCTACTGACCCTCCCTGATCGTTCACCAGAACGATCAGGAGTAGAACAGAAGCCAAACAAAATTCTTCTGTTCTCTCCCTGATCGGTCACCAGACCGATCAGACGTCCTTGGTTCGGTCACCAGACTGATCCACAATAGGGAGTTCGTGCTAACTCCCTGATCGGTCACCAGACCGATCCAGCGACTCCCAATTCAACTCTAAGTCAAGAGAACGGCTCCCTAGCATTCTCTGACTCATGCTTAGTCCCTCGGACCAAGACTTCGTGTCTAGCTTCACTCACCAGGACTTCATTCAACCTAGCTTCACTCGCTAGGACCTAGCGTCACTCACCAGGGTTTCGGTCACCCGCCTTCACTCACCGGGACCCGGCTTCACTCACCGGGACCTGACCCAACCTGACCTAGGTCCATGATCCCTTCAAGCCTACACGAATGTGGATCCATCAGAATTTAGAATTTATAAATGTGCTGGAAACTCTTTTTGCAATCAAAGAAGAAAAGCGTAGTAAAGGGGCCACAGGTCGTATTTTTTTCCAAGGGCTAGTTCAAGTTGTTCGAATTAAGCTCAAGTTTATATGTCGTCGAATCTTTTTGGGTTTCAAATAAAAGAATGGGTTTTTGGTTTAGTAATGAGAAATGAAAACACAATGCAAAGAGAGTAACTTAGCTAAAGAAACTAACCAAGGTAATGGCAGCTGATGAATTCAACTAATAAGAGACCTAATCTGATATGAAAACTAACAAATTTCAATTGATACTAATGCAAATAATTACTTCAGAAATGGCAACTCTAAATAAACCCAATGCAAGTCGGATCAGAACAGAACTGATACAAAAACTTAGTGCCAATGCTTCACTTGATACAAAGTGCTAGAATTTAATGACTTGAGACAAAAATGGGAGAAGCTAATGTGTTCAAAAAAACTGAAACTGTTGCAGAAGTTATAGCTGGTTAATTCAGCTTTGAAAGCTAAACTATCACTGGATTTATTTGCAAGAATGAATGAAGCAATTGAAAAACCGAGACTGATCAAAGCTATAACAGTCTTAATTCAGAAATGAAATGCTGATATGCAGAGACAATATGCAGAATTTCAGCAATAAATTGGATGAAAAGCCAAACAAGACAAATGAAAACAAGTGCTCAAAGCTTACTACAAAAGTGATAAACTGAGAATTTCAGAAACAAAGCTGACCAATTCAGAAACATCTAAATGAAGGACTAAATTCGAAAGTGCAGAAATGAATGAAACATGCAGCAACAATTCAGGAACAGGATGCTCATATGCAGTAAATTAAATTCAGAATCAAACCAAGCTCTTTGAAACCAAATGCTCCAATCTAATATTCAGCTAAATTCGGAATAGCTAGTATTAACTTGCTTCAAACTTCCGGAATAAAACTAACTATGCAGAGCTTGAATGCAGAAAAGCAAAGATGAAACTAACTAATGCAGAAACAAACTAAATTGCAGGAATAAAAACTGAATGCATCAATTAAGACAAGTTACAGAAATGGAATTTGATTGCTTCGTAAGTAAAGCAAGCTACAATGTAAATGCAGAATGCAAGCTTAAGCTAACTTGATACAAAACTGGTACGCAATGGAAAGAAAAAAAAACATAAGACTGATACGCAATAACTACTTGGCACGCAAGAGTTGAATCATGAAATACACTGAAATCTAATTCAATTGACCACTGAACAATATCCCTAGCTAGTTTACTTGCAGAATTTAAACCAAACTAAAGTAGAGACAATTCAGAAATATAAATTACAGCAGTGATACGAAAACAGAATTGAAAAGCCATTGAAACTGAAATTACAGCTAAAGAACAGAAATTAACTAAGGAAATTAACTCTCAATCACTCTCTTGTCTCGAGACCACCTTGTTCGTCACGCAAGGGCAAGCCAAGAACCCCTTCAACTCGCAAATCAGTGGAAAATTTGCTCCAACTTCAGATCTGATCACAGATTTGCACACAGCTGGAAATCCAATCTGATCTCCTTGATCCGGCGATGTAGGGCTGCTAGGAAGATTGGTTGATGATCAGAGTGCTCCAGAGACCCTCCAGATAGCTCCGATCGAAGAAAACAGCTCAAAATCGCAATCAATTCAATCAGAAATTAGAAATTGATGAAACCCTCACTCAACCCCTGTTCTGATGCAAATCCGAGATAGAAATTCCATTAGAGCTTCTTCCAAGGATCCAGATCTTGCTCCAAGATCGTGATCGAGTTGGCCACGCCTTCACTAAAGAAAATCGCCAAAGAATTGAAGAAGAAATGAAGAAGAACGAAACTGAGCTGCGAAGACGCGACGCCGATCTGAACAGGGGATGTTGGTTTAAGTAGTTAAAGCATTGGACGGCTGAGATTAATCCCGCTTCATCCAACGGTGGATCTTTGTCCGATTTGATTCAAAATTTCTAGATCTCGATCAGAGGTCAGGATCATCCTCGTGGTAGCTTGGATCTGCCAGATCTCCAACGGATGGTTCAGATCACCTTGATCTTTGTATGGATGGTCTAGATCACTCTGATCATCATCCAACGGCTAGATGATCTCTGATTGGGCTGAAACCTTCAGATCTTGATTTGATCGCTCGATTAGCCTTAACCCCAGCTCGGATTGATCAGAAGTTCTCAGATGGTCTAGATCTAACCGTTCTTGCATCGGACGGTTCAAATGAGTCGACGCTTGATCACTTTATCTAGTCCACTTTTGATTCAACATTTGACCCAACCTGACCTAGGTCCATGATCCCTTCAAGCCTACAAGAGTAGATCAAAAATTTAGTGACAAAACAACTCGAAAATATCAAAATTTGCAATTAAGTCCAAAAAGAGTATAAATATTAGAACCTAGAGTAAATCCACAATTACACAAGTAAAATATGGGTCAAATACGGATTTAAGCATATGAAATGATCGACAAAATGACACTTATCAGGACCCGGCTTCACTCACCAGGACCCAGCTTCACTCACCGGGGTTTCCAATCACCTAGCTTCACTCACCAAGGTTTCCAATCACCTAGCTTCACTCACCAGGACCCGGCTTCACTCACCGAGGTTTCTGTAACCCGGCTTCACTCACCGGGAGTCGTGCCCAGTCCCCGACCAGGACTTAATCTAGACTCATCTCATTAACCTAAACTAAAATCGGTGTCAACACCAAAACAACAATCAGGGTCAGACTGCATCAACACTAACTACCAGTCAACTGATCTAAGCATCAGTCGACTGCCCAAATCCTAATCCTAGGGTTTCTCTTCCCGAGTACAGTTCTCTCAGCACTCGGACCCTCACGACTCAGCTGACTCTTCACCTAGCAGCCTCGACATGTTGCCTTCAAGTCTTCTTCGACTTTAGCTCTCGTCCCTCGGATGCATACAAACCCGCGGCTCATCCTCATGCCATCCTTCGCGTACACCTCGAAGTGCGCTTCCCTCAGCTCATTGTTCCTTCTTTGTCCACGGTCCCTCGGATGCATACAAGCCCACCGCTTGTCTCCTCATGTCATCCTTCACCGGACCTGAAACCATCCAACTAAGCCTACGTGTATCCTACAAACCTGCACACTCACATATACTTATCAAATACAAGGGTGAACCTAACTTAAACCCTTTACCCAAACATCAAAATACATTGTCACTCCGGACCATAGATTGCTCCATCAATCCCCCCTTTTTGATGTTTGGCAATAAGTTAATGTTAGGGAAAACAAATAGCAAATAACAAATGCTAATCAATATTTGGATTTACGTTGCCAAGGCTACACCTTAGACTTATACCACCAATGCATATGCAATCATGCAATGCAAACATGCATGGATCCTATCACAAGACATCCCCCACACCTAAACTCCCCAATGAGTTAGGATTTTTATCAACGAGGGTTTTTTAAGAACTTCTCCAAGGCTCCCCCTACAATGGACTTACAAAGGCTTTTTAAGAACCTCTCCAAGGTTCCCCCTTTGCCAATGAATGAGCAACAATACTCCCCCTTTACCTAAGCTCCCCCTTGACCTAGGATTTCTTGCAAAGGCATGTTTGGTTTCCTACTTAAACCTAACACTTCTCCCCCTTTGCCACACATCAAAATGGCTCCAACAATATCCCAATAATTGGATCCTTTAACTTCTAATGACTATAAACATTGTGTATTAACCCCCCCATAAGATTATACACAAGTTTAATATTATTAGGACACTTTTTGACCTAGCTTAAAATAAGTTTAGCTTGTATCAGTCGACTGAGACAGTTACTAGTAGATTGATCCCTACCAAAAAACCATACAGTATTAGTCTCTCTCTAAACAACACTGTTACCAGTTGACTACCCCCTGAGTCAATCAACTGATACCCTGATTTTAGCCTTTTCAATATTTTGAACCTAATTTCAGAAATGCGCTGATAATTCTACAATTCTCCAAAAATTTATAAATTTTATGGAGAGGTTTGTGGTACCCGTGTCTACTTGAAAAAAATACATTAAAAAATGTATCTATTACCAACCCCAAGTTTGACACAAAATCCAAAACTATCTAATGGTTTAATTGAACCTTGACCTAAAGTCATAATTTTGGCTTTCTCTTGATGTATCTGCTCATACCAAACCACAATGCATCCCTAGCATTGGTTTATATGATTCTATACATCAAAAACCAATTTTCTTGCAATATGACCCCAATGTCATATTTTCATGCATGATACTCACAATGTGCCAAATCCCTAGGATTGAGACTCATATCCATCTCCAAATCCTTTGGCGCACTCCATGGTCCACCTAGACTTCCGGGAGAAATCATCCCAAGATCCATTGGTCATGAGTCCCAGCTTGGCTCCTAGAGCTCCCCCTTGAGCTCATAGCCTTAGCCACCTCCCTAGGTGACTCTTCTACAAACACAAGGTCACACCGGTGTACCTCTGGTGATTCTTGGCCTACAAACTGAACATTCTTAACTTTGGACACCTTATTCTTAGTTAAGATTTTCTTCCCTTTAACCTTGGCATCTTGTCCTTGGTCAAGATCTTTTTGCCCTTAAATAGCATTGCCTTGCCATTTTTGGACTTCCCCTTATTATAGTCATATGACACCCTTGTATATGACTTCTCCATAGCATTGGAGGACTTAGATCGGTATCCTAGACCCGATCTATCGTTGTTGATTTTTGACCACCCGACACCATACCTAAACCCTTAGATCTAATAGTGAATCTATCTAGGATTTTCTCTAATTTATCAAGTTTTTCCCTCAAAGCTTGATTTTCCCTTTTTAGGTTCTTAAACCTAGAATCAACATGTCCACCTTGGACATTCCTAGACCTACCCATTCTAGGCATGTGTCTTCCCTTCTTGGAATTAATACATTAGTCCTTAGGTCTAATGGTTTTGGATTTATCATGATGCATAATTTTCCTAGGGTTTTGATATACATTATTAATCCTAATCCTATCATGATATTTAAATCCAAAATTATGCATGGATAAATAATTAACATTATTTCTAACATGCATGGAGTAATTTGAATTACACCTAAAGTTAGGGATTACCTCTCTTACACTTGTAGCTCCCCCTTGATGTGAGCTTTTCTTCTTCTCCTTTTTCTCCCACTTTCTCAAGTGTGTCAATTTCCTGAGTTCTCCACTCCTTGGGCATTTCGTGTGGTAGTGTCCTTGCTCACCACATGTGAAGCATCGAATATGCTTCTTCTCCTTCTTTTCCCTATAAACCACGTTAGAATTTAAAGGGATTGACTTGGGTTTAGGGTTTACCTCCTTTTTTTTACTCTTTGGACACTTATCCTTATAGTGTCCCTTTTGATTGCACCCAAAGCAAATAATGTGGCCTTTTGATTTTGTTTTGGTGGAGGTGGAAGCTTCTTCTTACTTCGGTATTGAGGATGGTCTCTCCTCCCCCTCAATCCTTGAAGCGGAGACTTCTTCTTCACCCTTTGATGAAGTGGATGGTTCTTCTTCATCTTGTGCCACTTCACTTGAAGAGGTGGATGATTCTTCATCATCGTTCTTCTCCTCCTCCGATTGGTCATTCTCTTCCTCTTGGACCATTAAACCCATTTCCTTGGGCTCTTCTACTTCTTCTATTTGTGTAGGGTTTTCATGAAGCGCTAACATCTTGCTCCATAATTCGTACATATTTTTATATTCACCTACATGGCTAATCACATCGTTAGGAAAAATATTAAGTAAAATCGAAATTACCTTATCATTTGCCTTCGATTATGTTTGTTGATCCTTAGTACAATATCTTGGTCGGAGCTTCTTCCCGTGTTTATCTTTCGAGGCTTCAAATGGTTCTTCAATGGTGATCATTAGATCCCAATCCATATTAAACCAAGTCATTGCCCGTAACCTCCAATATGTTGGTGCAAGTTGCATCAGTGATGTCCTCCTCTAAGTGTTTTAATGTTTGACAATATGCTTAAGTCAGTGATACATTGAACAAGAGAAGGATAAGTCAAGTGAGGAGGACCAAGGTGAACCAAAGTCCTAGTTAACCTAGGCATGAAGTCCTGGTTCATTTGAATTGGGCACTAAGTCCTGGCCGCAGGTTGGGCAACTAAGTCCTGACCGGAAGTTGGGCACCGAAGACCTGCTCGGAAGGTGGGCAAGAAGACCTGGCCGAGAGTTGGGCATCGAAGACCTGGTTTGAGGAATTGGGCACAAAGACCTGGCCGAGGGTTGGGCACCGAAGTCCTGGGATTAGGGTTTGGGCACGAAGTCTTGGTCCGAGGGAGTGAGCAACTTAGCTAAGCGATGACTAAGGACAGAAATAGAGACGGGTCAGGGTTCAGATGTCTCGAGATTTGAGAGTATCGGAAGCTAAGCAAAAGTCCACCCGAAGGACTGGGTGGCAACCGTCTCCTGAAGGGAGTAGGTGAAAGGCGCGTTCTCGGGGGTGGAAACTTGCGTCAGTTCGACCTAGGGTTTCGGGGAGACCCGAAGTCAGAACCAAGATAGCTACGGCTATAAATAATGACTAACACTCTTGCTTGGTTTGTTTTGGAACTAACCTTGGTTACAGGGACCAAAGGATTGTGTTTCTGCAGCTTAGACGCCCCAAAGGAGTGGGGTGGTTCACTGGGCTAGACGCCCGGGAGGACACGGGCGCCCAAGGTCAAAGCCAAAAACTGCCAACAAGAAAGACTGCTTTGAAACACATTGGGCTAGGCGCCCAGGAGGTTCCGGGCGCCCAAGCCAAAGAAGAAAAAACAGCTTAGTCGAAGGAAGGAACAACATGTTGGTGCAGACAACACCCAAGTCGAACCTGTGTTTTGATAATGGCAAAGGGTTCAAAAGTTAAGATGTTATGTTTATCTAACATGCTCATTAAGTGTGCAGGAAACAAAGTCCTAGCGAAGGGCTGCTAGGCACCTGGCGAAGGAATGCCAGGAGACAAAGCCCTAGCGAAGGACTGCTAGGCACCTGGCGAAGGAATGCTAGGCACCTGGCGAAGGAATGCCAGGATACAAAGCCCTAGCGAAGGACTGCTAGGCACCTGGCGAAGGAATGCCAGGATACAAAGCCCTAGCGAAGGACTGCTAGGCACCAGGCGAAGGACTTCTTGGTACTGAAAACCTGGCGAAGGACAGCTGGGCACCTGGCGAAGGACTGCTGGGCAAAAGTCCAATCGGAGGAGCCGGTTGGCAATAGGTAAATTCTCCTGAAATGAGTAGGTGAGGACGCGTTCCCCGTCAAGGGAACAGTAGGTGTCTATTCGACCTAGGGTTCCATTTTAGAGACCCAAAGTCAGAACCAAGACAGTTAAGGCTGTATAATCATAACATATTCTTATTTTATTGTATTTGCAACTAACCCTAGATGCAGGACCAAAGGAACGAGTCTCTGCAGCTCAGAACGCCTCAAGGGAGAGAGGCAGCAGCTGAGTAGGGCGCCCCAGAGGTCCCGGGCGCCCCCAAGGTCAAGGCAAAACAAGTAAAGCAAGAGAACGCTTCGGAAGCTCACTGGGGGGTCGCCCCCATGCTCCCGGGCACCCCGGGCTCAAGCCAACGAAGAGGATAGAGTCAAGCCAGCGAGAAGCCTGTGACCGAGTCAACCCGGGCACCCCCTGCGTCCCGGGCGCCCCCAGTCAACTCTCAGCCCTATTCAAGTGGGATAAGGGTTGACCGAGATTTGTTCGGATCGGCTGACACGTGGGGGGGTGCCCCCAACGTTCAGGGCGCCCTAGAAGGCTATAAATAGCCCCTCGACCCCAAGGCTTCAAACAACAAGTTTTCCAACGCCAATACACTCTTCAACTCAGGCGCTCTGCTCCAGAAATCCTCCATCTCGAGATTCTAGCGCCGACGACGACCCTACGCACCGAAGACCGATCTACACCAGGCGTCGGTAACGAAGAGTCAATTCTTAATTGTATTCTTACTGCACTTACTTCTGTACAACTGTTTGTAAGATTTTGCGCGATTATAGTATTGCCCGCAGTAAACGGTCAAGGACCGTGGGCCTTGGAGTAGGAGCCGACCGCGACTCCGAACCAAGTAAATCCCTGTGTTTGCGTTTGGTTTTCGTGTTAATTTTTCGCTGTGCATTCTCTCTCTAAATCCGAAACGATTTACGATATTCACCCCCCCCCCCTCTATCGTTTTCTCTCGATCCAACAAGTGGTATCAGAGCGGGGAAGCTCAAATTTGGTGCAACTACCTATTTGAGAGTTTTTTTCGGATTTCTTTTTAAATTGTTTTTCGAATTTTCATCGTTAATCGAGGTTGGTGCAACACCCCTCGATAAATATTTTTTTTCTTCCCGCACTACTAATCCAAGACCAAGTCTTGGGATATTTCTTTCCTTTTTACTCTTATTTTCAGATAAATGGCCATGCAAGAAGGATTCAGCATAGCCAGACCACCACTTTTCAGTGGGGAGGACTTCTCCTACTGGAAGAGCAGAATGGAGGTTCACCTGAAAACTCAGGTGGACATGTGGATAATTATCCAGTCTGGACTGGAGATTCCGAAGAATGCTGAAGGAGTGCCACAGTCTTACGCTGAGTGGGATACCACTCTGAAAAGAAAAATTGAAGCTGATGCCAAAGCAACCCAGACACTTCAATGCGGCCTGACCAAGGAAGAGTTGAATCGGGTAGGACCATTCAACAGTGCAAAGGAGCTGTGGGGTAAGCTGATCGAGCTGCACGAAGGAACTTCAGATACTCGAATCAGCAAGAGAGATCTCCTCCTGAACAAGCTGTACATGATCAAGATGAATGACAATGAAACAGCAGCCCAGCTCCACGCCAGAATTCAGGAGTTAATGAATGGACTACACACAATCGGTCACAAGGTAGAAAACCGTGACCTGATAAGATACGCTCTTAACGCTTTCTCGAGAAACACCTTGTGGGCATCTATGGTAGATGCATACAAGGTTTCAAGGGACCTCTCTAAAATTTGTTGGATCGAGAAGCCCGATAGAGGGGGGGGTGAATATCGGAAAACTTTCGGATTTACGTAAGAGTAAGTGCACAGCGGAAAATAAAATAAAAACAATCACAAAGACACAGTCGATTTACTTGGTTCGGAGCCTGTGTCGACTCCTACTCCAAGGCCCACGGTCGTTGACCGTTTACTTTGGGCAATTCTATATCAGGCGCAAAAATCGTTTACAAAAGATTACAGGATTAGAATGATGTACAATAAACGTTAAACTAGCTCTTTTACCGACGTCCGGAGTAGATCGATTATGTCGGGGCAGCAGGACGTCGTCGGCTTGATTTGGAGAGTTTCCGGGGCAAGGCGCGAGAGCAGAAGAGCTTTGAGGCGTTGAAAGAATTGATGCCTTGAAGCCTTGGTCGAAGGTCCCTTATATAGGGCCTGGGGGCGCCCGGAATGTCGGGGGCGCCCCCCACGTGGCGTTTGATCCAGTTGTAGCTCGGTCGCCGTCTGATCCCCTTATCCTCGAGATCCGCTTTGACCGGGGCGCCCGCAGCGCTCGGGGCGCCCGGATTGACCGGGTCAAACTCTATCCTTTGGCTTTGCTTGGCTTCGAGGGGTTCGGGTTCGATGTATGCGCATGGGGGCGCCCGGGAGCAGCGGGGGCGCCCGGGAGCACGGGGCGCCCCGAATATGAGCTGTCGAAGCCACTTTACATTTGTTGTGTTTGGTGTTCACCTTGGGGGCGCCCGGGACACTCTGGGCGCCCTGGTCAGCAGTTGCCTCACTCCTTTGAGGCACTCTGAGCTGCAGACTCACGTTCCTTCGGTCCTGCATCCAGGGTTAGTCCAAAACACAATAACATAATAAATTATTAGATTTATACAGCCTTAGCTATCTTGGTTCTGACATTGGTCTCCAAAATAGAGCCCTAGGTCGAACCGACGCCTACTGTTCCCTCGACGGGGAACGCGTCCTCACCTACTCCTCTCGGGAGAATTTACCTGATGCCAACCGTTCCTTTGGTTGGACTTTTGCCTGACGGTCCTTTGTCAGGTCTTGTAAACTGGCAGTCCTTCGCCAGTTGCCTAGCAGTCCTTTGCTAGGGCTTCGGTCCCAGACTGTCCTTCGCCTGGAGCCTAGCAGTCCTTCGCTAGGACTTTCTTTCCTGGCATTCCTTTGCCAGTGCCTAGCAGTCCTTCGCTAGGGCTTTTCCTGCACACTTGATTAACTTGTTAGAAAACAAGAAAGACTTAACTTTTGACCTATGTTGCCATTATCAAAACACAGGTTTGACTTAGGTGCATTCTGCACCAACAATCTCCCCCTTTTTGATTTATGGCAACCCTAGTTCAAAATGTTAAGTTTAAGCAACATATGGAAAAAGTTTTATTCCCTCCCCCTGGAAGGAATCTCCCCCTAGATTTTTCAAAAATTCGTGGGGTTTTTTAAAGACTTTACTTGTACTTTGAAAACTTAAGTTTTAGGTACTTTTAATAACTTAAGTTAACAGTATATAGGAATTTTTTGAAACATGATTTTTGAGTACTTAAAAAGTTTGAGGCTTTTAAGTTTCAAGGTACTCAAAGGTTTTGAAAGTGTTAACTTTAAAAAAACTTGAGTACTTAGTTAACTTTGAAAGCTTAAGTAGATATTTTGAAAGACTTAAATACTTAGCAAAATTTTGAAAACATAAGTAGAAGTTTTGAAAGACTTAAATACTTAGCAAAATTTTGAAAACTTAAGTAGAAGTTTTGAAAGCTTAAGTAGAAGTTTTGAAAGACTTAAGTATTTTAAAAAATTAAACTTTTGAATACTTTTTGCATAAAGGATAGAGTTTAGAAAATTTTTGAAAAGAAAATTTTACTCTCTCCTTTCCTATCTCTCCCCTTTGCCATATATCAAAACAAATAAATGCAGCATAAATAAAGGAATTAAGTAAAATTTTTGCTGTACTGAATCAATTCATAATTAAATTTACACTAAATCAATCAATTCTCTTTGTAGGGGCCTGTCTAACCAAATTAGCTACTTACTAACTGTTATAAACAGTAGTTTTTGCTAGGGTTAGTCAAGTTAAGTGTTTCTGTTCAAGTTAGATTTTCTAATCTTGACACTTAACTTGATTGCTATGTAAGTTGTATTTAGTGCCCCAATTTCTGCAGATGCACTGACTTAAAGCATCTTGAATTGAGGCAAAGACCTAAGCATCTCAACCCTTTCTAGGTTATCAATCAAAAGTGTCCTAAGGTGCTTGTGAGATGCTGGCTTCTAAGTCTATAGGTGCATGCAGTTCTAGGGTTAAAGCCTAGCCTAAGTCCATTTTCGAAAAAGCCCTAGTTTTGAAGGGGGTAGTTTTAAAATTAATATAAAACTAAGTCGAAAAGATGTTTAAAACTGATTTTTGAAATAAAGCTAAGTTGAAAATGAAAACTGATTTTTGAAATTTAAATAAAACAGTTTTTCAAAATTCTAATTTTAGAAAACTTATTTTTGAAATCAAGTAGAGTAAAAACAATTGAGTTTAAACTATTCTACTGAACACAATCCTAACTGCCTTCTTAGTGAACTGAACTCAGATTCAGGTAAGGGTTTTGTGAATATATCAGCTAGGTTGGATTTAGAGTCAATATGCTTAAGTGCTATTTCACCCCTAGCTACATGGTCTCTTACAAAATGATGTTTGACTTCTATATGTTTAGTTCTGGAGTGTTGAATTGGGTTCTTAGTTAAATTAATTGAACTTATATTGTCAATAAATACTTGAGTTTGGGTGTAGTTGAGCTGGAAATCTTTAAGTGTGTGCATCATCCATAAAAGTTGTGCAACACATTCTCCTAATGCCACATACTCAGCTTCAGTTGTGGATAGAGCTACACAGTGTTGTTTTCTGCTGCACCAACTAACTAGACTCTGACCTAACAGTTGGCAGCTTCCACTTGTGCTCTTTCTATCTAACTTACAGCCTGCATAGTCAGAATCTGTGTATCCTGTTAAATCAAAAGTTGAGGTTCTAGGATACCAAATCCCTACATTTAGGGTGCCCTTTACATATCTTAAAATTCTTTTTAGGGTTGCTAAGTGCGTATCCTTAGCACAAGTTTGGTATCTAGCACACATCCCTACAGCAAAAAGAATATCAGGTCTGCTGGCTGTAAGGTACAGTAGGCTACCTATCATACTCCTATAAAGTTTAGGATCCACAGGTTTACCATCAGGGTCACTATCTATTTTTACATTAGTGGCCATAGGGGTACTTATGCTTTTAGAGTTATCCATTTTAAATTTCTTTATTAATTCTTTAGCATATTTGAATTGATGAACATAGTTACCATCCCTAGTTTGTTTGATTTGTAGTCCTAGGAAAAATGTAAGCTCACCAACTAAGCTCATTTCAAATTCATCTTCCATTATCTTGACAAATTCTTTTAGAAAGTTGGTGTTGGTGGATCCAAAGATTATGTCATCTACGTAAATTTGGGCAATAAATATATCTTTTCCTAGGGTTTTAATGAATAGGGTTGAGTCAATTTGGCCTTGTTTAAATTCTTTAGTAGTTAAGTAAGTTGATAGTCTTTCATACCAAGCCCTAGGTGCTTGTTTTAATCCATACAGGGCTTTAGTTAGTTTGTAGACGTGGTTAGGTTTGTCTAAGTCCTCAAACCCGGGGGGTTGCCCTACATAAACTTCTTCTTTAATAAATCCATTTAAAAAGGCTGACTTTACATCCATTTGATATAACTTGAATCCTTTATGGGATGCAAAGGCCAATAACATTCTAATGGACTCAATCTAGCTACTGGGGCATATGTTTCATCATAGTCTAGTCCCTCTACTTGGCTGAATCCCTTAGCTACTAAGCGGGCTTTATTTCTGACTATTTCTCCTTGATCATTTAGCTTGTTCCTAAAGACCCACTTAGTATCTATGATGGATTTATCTTTAGGTTTAGGTACTAATTCCCAGACTTGGTTTCTCTCGAATTGAGCTAGTTCTTCTTGCATCGCTATGATCCAATCAGGATCAGGTAGGGCTTCTTCTATAGTTTTGGGTTCAATTTTTGATATCATAGCTATTTGACTAAGGTTCCTATAGGAAGACCTAGTCCTGACTCCTAGAGTTGGATCACCACAATTTGATCGGTTGGGTGACTAAGTCTGGGTTTCTTTGTTCTTCTAGTGCTTGGTTCAGCCTCAGGTCCGGCTGGTCGGTTTGGTTCACTATTTGTTTCAACTGGTTGATTTGTTGGTTCGATTCTTGGTTCAGTTGATTCATTGTTTGGTTCAATAGTTAGTTCATTTAGGGGTTCAATTAATGGTTCAATAGTTTGTTCATTATTTTCTTGGTCAGAGTTTGATGAAATTGGTTCTGGATTATTAGAATTTGAATTGATTTCTTCATCAAAAACAAGTTGGTTGTTTCTTCAATTTTCTTAGTTTGTCTGTTGTAAACTCTATAGGCTCTACTTGTGGTTGAATACCCTAGAAAAATGCCTGGGTTTGACTTGGATTGAAATTTTCCTAAATAGTCTTTGGTGTTTAGGATATGGACTTTGCACCCAAAGACCCTTAGGTAATGTAAATTTGGTAGTCTATGGTAGTATAATTCATAGGGGGTTTTGTTGTGTCGCTTGTTAATTAACACCCTATTTTGGATGTAACAGGCTGTACTAATTGCTTCTGCCCAAAATTGGTTTGCTAGATTAAATTCGTTGAGCATAGCCCTAGCGGCTTCTTGTAAGGTTCTATTCCTTCGCTCAACTATCCCATTTTGTTGGGGGGTTCTAGGACATGAAAATTCATGTAAATACCCATTTATTTTATAGAATTCTTCGAATCGTTGATTCTCAAATTCTCCCCCGTGATCACTCCTAAGTCTTTTTATTTTAGTGTCGTTTTGATTTTCAATTAGTTTACAGAATTCATTGAATAGGTTTAGGGTTACATCTTTGATTTTTAGGAACCTAACCCAGGTAAACCTAGAATAATCATCAACTATTACTAAGCAGTATCGGTTCCCGCTTAGTGACTTGGCTCCATGTGAATCAAATAGGTCAAGGTGCAGGAGCTCAAGTGTGGTTTGAGTTAAATCAGACTGAATTAGTTTGTGATTGGATTTGGTTTGCTTACCTTGATTGCATGATTCACATATTAGGTTTTCATTATTTTTGATGTTGGGGATACCTTTGATTAAGCCAAGTTGGGTAATTTTTGAGATAGTTCTCAAATTGGTATGTCCTAATCTCCTATGCCAGAGGTTTGATTGTTCTAATTGTGTTAACATACATTTGGGTATAATAGGAAGATTTATAGTGTATACATTATTTTTCCTAGTGCCCTTAAGTATGATTTCTGAGTCTTGTTCATTTCTAATTAGGCAGTTGGAACTGTTGAAAGTAACTCTATAACCAGTATCACATAACTGACTTATGCTAAGCAAGTTAAAATTAAAGTTTTCAACCAATAGAACTTTCTTAATAATGAAATCAGATTTAAGCTCAATGTTACCTGACCCAATTACCTTGAGTGTGGCATTATTGCCGAATGCCACTGAGCCTAGGTTTTTGAGTTTGAGCTTGGTGAACTTCAATTTATCTCCAGTCATGTGTCTGGAGCAACCGCTATCCAACATCATTGGTCCAAATCTTTATGTTCCTACGCATAAAGAATTTTCTTGATTTGGATCCAATTAGAATCAGGAATAGCTTAAATTGAGTTTCACTGCCTAGTCTGTCTCACCCAAATCTAGGGTTTTCAATCACGTTAACCTTATAGGTTTTGTGAGACAGGTTTTGATAGTTTTGAAAATTTTGAAAATTTTGATTAATTTTGAAAACAATTAAATTTGTTTAAATCTATAAATAACTGAAATTTTGTGTTAGATTCGAATTTGACAAAAATTAATTTGAATTTGAAATTCAAAAATTGGCTTCCAGGTCTTGGCGAGGCACTAGGCCTTCTTTGGCCGAAGCCTTATGGGATCATCCACCCTTTCCTTGACAAAGCCTTTTAATGAAATTTCATTTTCAAAATCAATTTCTGAAAAATTTCTGGTCTAACTAGTTTGGGTTTTGGATCGGTAGCTTCGGCTGGTTTCACCAGTCTAAAGAGACCAAGTAAACTTGATCTTATTAGAATTGGTTTCCCCAACGTACTATCATCTCACCTCCACCCAATACTATGTTGTCAAATTTCAGCTAAGTTTGTTTAGTCCTTAAGCTAGCCTAAGTCTAAGCATGGTAAATTGCAGAAATTAAATAGACAATCAAACAAGCAATTTCAATCAAGAACTACAAATTTATCTAATAATGAAGATAGTTTTCAGTTTGGCTCCCCCTGGACTAAAGCCACGGTAATGGTTAGACAAGATGTGAATCTTGTCCTTAGGGATCCAATACTGATTTGATCCAGTTGGTTTGTTCAGGCATAGTTTAGGTACCCATGCCTGAATTTTTCCTCTGGACTGATTCAGTACAGACAAATATGATCTTTGTCGGGATTTGGTTCGGTAGCCAAGTCCAGATCGATTTAGAACTGATTTCTATTTTCCAAGGATTATGTCAAGACCCTTGGAACCAGATGTAAATCGTTCTAAAACTGTTCTAAATTCCTTAACCTGAGTTTTCAGGGAGGAGTTCTCCTTTTCAAGTTTTTCAACTTGAATAGAAGTTCCTTCCTGAACCTTCTCGGTTAAGGGTTTAGAGTCAGCTCCCTCTTTCAGGAGTTTTACTTCCTGTCGGAGGGATTCAACCCAGAGTTTGGCTTTTGCCAAATCACGAGAAAGAAAAGAAATCAATTCAGTTAACTGTAATCTATTAAAATCAGTTACCTTAATTTCTCCGTCCTCTGTGAAGGTCAGCTCGCCATCCTCTTGTTCTGATTCTGACTCTGTCTCGACTTTATCTGAGGCGGTCAGAGCTAGGAGGTTGGACTGGGGTGCCTCTTCTTCTTCTTCTGAGGAAGACTCGTCCCAGGTTGCTTGTAGCGCCTTCTTTCTTCTCGGCTTCTTCGTCTCCTTTAGGTTAGGGCACTCTGACTTGTAGTGGCCCTTTTTCTTGCACTCGTAGCAGGTTACATTGGGCTTGTTTGCTGGTTCAGTTGGTTCGTCCTTTCTTCGGCCAGTTTTTCGTTTGTTGGTTCGGTTCTTCAGCTCCTTGTAGTAGCTTCGAGCGAGCCGGACCAGTTTAGTTTGATCTCCTTCTTCATCTTCTGAGTATGTGTCAGACTCAGGTTCAAGTTCAATTTTCTTCTTCGTTGTCTTCAAGTTTTTACCTGCAATGAAAGCGATACCTTTTTCGACCGAATTGGTGTTAGTCTGTTCGTGCAGTTCTAGTTCAGAAAATAATTCATCTAGTTTTATTTTAGAGAGATCTCTAGAGACCTTGTATGCATCTACCATAGATGCCCACAAGGTGTTTCTAGGAAAGGCGTTTAGAGTATACCTTATTAGGTCACGGTTTTCAACCCTGTGACCTATTGAATGAAGACCGTTCATTACCTCCTNATAACCAGTATCACATAACTGACTTATGCTAAGCAAGTTAAAATTAAAGTTTTCAACCAATAGAACTTTCTTAATAATGAAATCAGATTTAAGCTCAATGTTACCTGACCCAATTACCTTGAGTGTGGCATTATTGCCAAATGCCACTGAGCCTAGGTTTTTGAGTTTGAGCTTGGTGAACTTCAATTTGTCTCCAGTCATGTGTCTGGAGCAACCGCTATCCAACATCCATTGGTCCAAATCTTTATGTTCCTACACATAAAGAATTTTCTTGATTTGGATCCAATTAGAATCAGGAATAGCTTAAATTAAGTTTCACTGCCTAGTCTGTCTCACCCAAATCTAGGGTTTTCAATCACGTTAACCTTATAGGTTTTGTGAGACAGGTTTTGATAGTTTTAAAAATTTTGAAAATTTTGATTAATTTTAAAGACAATTACATTTTAAAAACTTAATTAATTTTGAAAACAATTAAAATTGTTTAAATCTATAAATAACTGAAATTTTGTGTTAGATTCGAATTTGACAAAAATTAATTTGAATTTGAAATTCAAAAATTGGCTTCCAGGTCTTGGCGAGGCACTAGGCCTTCTTTGGCCGTAGCCTTATGGGATCATCCACTCTTTCCTTGACAAAGCCTTTTAATGAAGTTTCATTTTCAAAATTATTCTTTGAAAAATTTCTGGTCTAACTAGTTTGGGTTTTGGATCGGTAGCTTCGGCTGGTTTCACCAGTCTAAAGAGACCAAGTAAACTTGATCTTATTAGAATTGGTTTTCCCAACGTACTATCATCTCACCTCCACCCAATACTATGTTGTCAAATTTCAGCTAAGTTTGTTTAGTCCTTAAGCTAGCTTAAGTCTAAGCATGGTAAATTGTAAAAATTAAATAGACAATCAAACAAGCAATTTCAATCAAGAACTACAAATTTATCTAATAATGAAAATAGTTTTCAGTTTGGCTCCCCCTGGACTAAAGCCACGGTGATGGTTAGGCAAGATGTGAATCTTGTCCTTGGGGATCCAATACTGATTTGATCCAGTTGGTTTGTTCAGGCATAGTTTAGGTACCCATGCCTGAATTTTACCTCTGGACTGATTCAGTACAGCCAAATACGATCTTTGTCGGGATTTGGTTCGGTAGCCAAGTCCAGATCGATTTAGAACGGACTTCTGTTTCCCAAGAATCATGTCAAGATTTTTGGAACCAGAAGTGAATCGTTCTAGGACTGATCTAAGATCCTTAACCTGAGTTTTCAGGGAGGAGTTTTCCTTTTCAAGTTTTTCAACTTGAGTGGGAGTTCCTTCCTGAACCTTCTCGGTTGAGGGTTTAGAGTCAGCTCCCTCTTTCAGGAGTTTTACTTCCTGTCGGAGGGATTCGACCCGGAGTTTGGCTTTTGCCAAATCACGAGAAAGAAAAGAAATCAATTTAGTTAACTGTAATCTGTTAAAACCAGTTACCTTTATTTCTCCGTCGTCTGTGAACGTCAGCTCGCCGTCCTCTTGTTCTGATTCTGACTCGGTCTCGACTGAGGCGGTCAGTGCTAGGAGATTGGACTGGGGTGCCTCTGTCTCTTCTTCTGAGGAAGACTCATCCCAGGTTGCTTGGAGCGCCTTCTTTCTTTTCGTCTTCTTGGACTCTTTCAGATTTGGACACTCTGTCTTGTAGTGGCCCTTCTTCTTGCACTCGTAGCAGGTTACATTAGGCTTGTTCGTGGGTTCGGCTGGTTCATCTTTTCTTCGGTCGATTTTTCATTTGTTGGTTCGGTTCTTCAGCTCCTTGTAGTAGCTTCGAGCGAGCCGGACCAGTTTAGTTTGATCTCCTTCTTCATCTTCTGAGTCTGTGTCAGACTCGGGTTCAGGTTCAGTTTTCTTCTTCGTTGTCTTTAGATTTTTACCTGCAATGAAAGCGATACCTTTTTCGACCGAATTGGTGTTAGTCTGTTCGTGCAGTTCTAGTTTAGAAAATAATTCATCTAGTTTTATTTTAGAATGATCTCTAGAGACCTTGTATGCATCTACCATAGATGCCCACAAGGTGTTTCTAGGAAAGGCGTTTAGAGTATACCTTATTAGGTCACGGTTTTCAACCTTGTGACCTATTGAGTGAAGACCGTTCATTACCTCCTGGATTCGTGCGTGGAGCTGGGCTGCTGTTTCGTTGTCGGCCATCTTGATAGTGTAGAGTTTATTCAGTAGCAGATCCCTTTTGCTGATCCTGGTGTCCGAAGTACCTTCGTGCAGCTCGATCAGTTTTGTCCATAGCTCTTTTGCACTGCTGAAGGGGCTCACTCGGTTCAGCTCTTCCTTTGTCAGCCCGCATTGTAGGGTTTGTGTTGCTTTTGCGTCGGCTTCTATTTTGCTCTTTAGAGTGTTGTCCCACTCCGAGTAGCTTTGTGGAAGTCCTTCTGCATTTCGGGGGATCTCCAGACCGGACTGGATAATGATCCACATGTCCACCTGAGTTTTCAGGTGGACCTCCATGCGACTTTTCCAGTAGGAAAAGTCTTCTCCACTGAAGAGTGGAGGTCTAGCGGTGCTGAATCCCTCTTGCATAGACATTTGTTCTGTAAAAGGAAATTTTACAAAAAAAAAAAGGTGTCCCAAGACTTGGTCTTGGATTAGCAGTGCGGGATAAAGATAATTAAGAGAAAAAAAAATTAATTAAATTCGAAAAAAAATCCGAAAAAAATATTTCAAACTGGTGGTTGCACCAAGTTTGAAAACCCCGCTCTGATACCACTTGTTGGATTGAGAAGCCCGATAGAGGGGGGGTGAATATCGGAAAACTTTCGGATTTGAGTAAGAGTAGGTACGCAGCGGAAATTAAATAAAAGACACAGAGACGCAATCGATTTACTTGGTTCGGAGCCTGTGTCGACTCCTACTCCAAGGCCCACGGTTGTTGACCGTTTACTTTGGGCAATTCTATATTTGGCGCAAATAAGTTACACAATATGATTTACAAAATTAAGTGCAATAAAATATTAATTAAAGAAATACGTTCTTCTTTTTACCGACGTCCGGAGTAGGTCGACTCTTTCGGGGCAGCAGGACGTCGTCAGCTCGAGGTGAAGCGTTTCCGGAGCAAGGCGCGAGCGTAGAAGAACTATGAGACGTTGGAAGAAGTGATGTCCGAAGCCTGGGGTCGAGGGCCCTTTATATAGGGCTAGGGGGCGCCCGGGATGTCGGGGGCGCCCCCCACGTGGCTTCTGATCCGCAGAGCTCTCGGTCAGCGGCTATCTTCTGGATCCGCTTTGACCGAGGCGCCCGAAGCGCTCGGGGCGCCCACATTGACCGGGTCAAAATCTTATCTCCTTGGCTTCGAGTGGTTAAGGTTCGGGGTAAGCGCCTGGGGGCGCCCGCAGCGCAGGGGGTGCCCGGGAGCAGCGGGGGCGCCCGGAAGCACGGGGGCGCCCACAGCTTGTACTGTCGAAGCGCACTTTTTGATTGTGTGTTTGGTGTTCTCCTTGGGGGCGCCCGGGACACTTCGGGCGCCCTGGTCAGCAGTTGCCTCACTCCTTTGAGGCACTCTGAGCTGCAGACTCACGTTCCTTCGGTCCTGCATCCAGCGTTAGTCCAAAACACAATAACATAATAAATTATTAGATTTATACAGCCTTAGCTGTCTTGGTTCTGACTTTGGTCTCCAAAATGGAGCCCTAGGTCGAACCGACGCCTACTGTTCCCTCGACGGGGAACGCGTCCTCACCTACTCCTCTCGGGAGAATTTACCTGATGCCAACCGTTCCTTTGGTTGGACTTTTGCCTGACGGTCCTTTGTCAGGTCTTGTAAACTGGCAGTCCTTCGCCAGTTGCCTAGCAGTCCTTTGCTAGGGCTTCGGTCCCAGACTGTCCTTCGCCTGGAGCCTAGCAGTCCTTCGCTAGGACTTTCTTTCCTGGCATTCCATTGCCAGTGCCTAGCAGTCCTTCGCTAGGGCTTTTCCTGCACACTTGATTAACTTGTTAGAAAACAAGAAAGACTTAACTTTTGACCTATGTTGCCATTATCAAAACACAGGTTTGACTTAGGTGCATTCTGCACCAACACCACGGTCCTTGACAGTTTAGTACGGGCAATTCTATATTGCATAAAAGATTTTACAATTTGAGTACAAATATAGAATCTTAAGATACAAAAATTAAAAGAAAATTATACCGACGACCGGAAGATTTAGAAAGTTGAAGTCGCGGGTCATCGTTGGCGCTTGAATCTTGAGCATGGAGCGTTCCAGAGCAGAGCACTTGTTAGAATGCATTGGAAGAAGTTCTGTTGGAAGCCAAGGGGGTGAACCCCTTTATATAGTCATAGCAGGGGCGCCTGTGTTGAAGGGGCGCTTGACACGTGGCCTTGCTAAGCATAACTCAATCCACAGACTTGACCAGCGCTTATTGTAACACCCGCCCCTTACGTGAGTGACGCGTTACTTTTTTTTTCTTTCATACATTATTGCATATGAAGCGTAAATATAGCAGCGGAATAATACTAAATCATGAACATATGTAACTGGATAAATTTTCTTTCTAACTAAACTACTTTAAGCATGTGAATCATAGCATGACATATTTAACAAGTGAGTATATAGTTCTACATTAAGCATGCATATTATAAAGAACTTCAATTCCAACAAGTAGTAAGCGTAAACATAAGAACTAACACATGCAGTTTATAAGTTGCAACATTAAGTCCATAAGTAAGAGTAAGATAACAGTAGGATCCTTCTGCCAAGTCACTGCCACACACACACACATGCCCTCCTGCTTCTTCCCCTTCTTTAGAAACCTTTAGTTTGATCTGCAACATAAGAAAGTAGACTATAAGCATAAAATGCTTAGTAAGCTCCTTGCTTACTCACAAAATCCGTACATCACATATAAGTAGAAATCTACATCATTTGACATAAACATATAACATGAATAAATATTTAAAGCATCTAAAGCACATAAGCATAAACATTTAAAACATAAGCATATGAGTCGTTATTAAGGACATATGGCATGAGTTAAAGCATTTAATATTTGCATAATCTTTAAAACATAATCATGTGCATAAACATTAGACATAGCATATACAATATCATTAAACATAAACATATGCATAAATATTAAACATAGCATATGCAATATCATTAAACATAGACATGTACATAAACATTAAACATAGCATATACAATATCATTAAGCATAAACATTAGACATAGCATATGCAATATTATTAAACATAAACATGTGCATAATCATTAAGGATGTTCTTTGAAAAATATATATAATATAATACTTGAACATCAACATATCATCATCATTGGGATCCCTGGCTTGTACCCATTCATCATTTGTGCGCATCCCTTAGTAGGGTACGAGGTAGCTAATCCCGACCTACTAAGGTACTAGGCAACCTTGGTGGCTAAGGACAGCTTCGGTAGTCCAGAACCAGGGCGTTCTTAAGGTGCCCATCCCTTGGACCTTTTTCAAGATCCGGTACAAGCCAATACATAAAGTAAAATACCATACATGATTCCTTTCCTTTACATACAAATTTCTCTTTAGCATAGCGTTCATCATTTCTTTTCTTTTCTTAGAAATTGCTCTTTAGACATTCTTTTATTCATAATGTCATACATGTCATGGGAATACATTCAAAGCATAAATATCATCATATCTTTCAAGCATGAACATGGCATGGAGAAAACATAATTTCATAGTAAGGAAATTCATAACATGCCGACTTATCATTCATGATTCCTAAAACACATAATGTTCAATTTAAGACTAAGAATAATACACCTAGGGAACTTGTTCCATTTTTTTTCTTTTCATCTATCATGGCATAATGAAACATGGATACCTTTAGTTCAACCCTAATTCAACATATACTCTACTGGTCAAAACATTTAGATAGGGTTATCATGGCATAAAAACACAACCCACCATCACACAACTCATACAACATGCATACATTGAATATCCTAGTACCAAGAGACATCATCAAGTGAGGTAGTGATCTTAACCCATCTTAATACCCAATTTAAGGTACTGATCATAAACTTCAAGGTTCATACCAACATGAAAATGATAAAAACAAGAGCAATTGGTTCATACAACATACATATAATACATATTCTAACACTAGGAAGCATTAGTAAGTAACATGACATCTTTAACTCTTCCTTTTTTTCTTTCCATCTATCATGGCATAATGCAACATGGATACCTTTAATTCAACCCTAATTCACATATATTCTACTGATCAAAACATTTAGATAGAGTTATCATGGCATAAAAACACAACACAACTCACACAACTCATAGAACATGCATACATTGAGTATCCTACTACAAAGGGGCATTATCAAGTGAGGTAGTGACCTTAACCCATCCTAAGGCCTAATTTAGGAAACTGATCAGAAACTTCTAAGGTTCTTATCAACATGAAAATGACAAAAATAAAAGCAATTGATTCATACAACATGCATATAATACATACTCTAACATTAGGAAGCATTAGCAAGTAACATGACATCTTTAACTCATTTTTTTGTCATTATTTAGGGTATTAACCGAACATGTTCAGAGGGGAATCATGGCCCAAAATATATATAAAACCCTCAAACACACATCAATAAGGAATTAAAACCATTAGCTAGTAAAAAAGAACACAAACATCTTCTTATGGCCAAAAAGTCTATGGCTTCTTGAGAGCCTTGGCCTAAACTTTTAAGGGTCTTTTTGCTTCATCTTTTTTTTCATCATAATTCATAACTTAACATCAAGAAAACATTGGAGTCATTAGATAGCATCAAACACAAACCTAGACCCTAAAACCCATGATGGCCGAAACTTACCTATAGGGAAAAACTTCATGATTTTTAGCAACACATCACAAGAAGATACAAGATCATGAACAAATATATATATAAGCTATTATGTTATAGGTGAGGGGAGTCTTACCCTTGTTGTCTTGGTTATAAACCCCGAATAGAGAAACAAAAGGAAGATTTCTTGACTTTAGAGTACTCCTTGCCCTTGTAGCCTTGTAGAAGAACTTGGATCTTCAAGAGGGAGACCTCTTGTGAAGTTTTCCAAGAGGAAACCCCCCTTTGGAATTTCAGCCAAGAAGGAAGAAGAGAGGGGAGAGGAAGGGCCTTGGTGGAAGAGAAGAAGAGAAAAGTAACTTAAGCCTCTTCACTTCTCATCCCACCTCTTTATACTAAGTGAAGGGCAAGTGAAAGGGCATGGTGCCTCCTCTCATGGTGACTCTTCACTTCCCTTATCCTTACACCTATCTACAATTCCCTTTATCCTCCTAATAGCTCTCCCTTCTTAGGTGAATTGGTTACACATGAATTCTTAAGGCTTACAACATCTTTAAGGTCCAAGGTTCAATCCTTGGCACCTACATCATTATATTTTTTTTTAAATTCTTTTGCAAGCCCATCTAAAGTAAGGCCCATTACATGATGTGTTATTTCTTTTATCATCATGGGGGCTATTACGATAACTAATGAAGTGCTATTTAAGACCCATTAGGAATTTCCACCATTTAGGGCCCATATAAGATCTATTAACACTTACACTAAAATTCCCACAACTCTAACTATTATTCATGAATCATACTCAATATTAGAGATAATATTGAAGGGAATTTTAGTGGGGTGTTACAATTCTCGATACCTTCTGGAAAGTTCATCCTCGAACTTAAAATAACTCCAAAAACTTTTGTTTCATATCGTCCTCGCGTTCCCAAGTAGCTTCTTCATATTGTTACCTTTGCCACAAGACCTTGACTAAGGGCACATCTTTGTTCCTCAGTCTCTTGACATCTCCTGAGGTAGCTTGAGCTCATAAGCCACCTTGCCAATTCTGTTCAGGAACTTGTACGGTCCCACATAGCGCGGACTTAACTTTCCTTTCTTCCCGAATCTCATTACTCTTTTCATAGGAGCCATGATAAGTACCATTTTATTGATTATTTTAGAGGTCAAAATCCATGTTTGACCCATATTTTTCTTGCTTAATTTTGAATTTACCCTAGGTTCTAGAAATTATTGCTATTTTGGACTTAATTGCAAATTTATACATATTTGAATTATTTTGGCCACTAAATTTGCAATCTATTTTTGTAGGCATAAAGGATCAGGGACCTAGGGCATATTGGGTAAAACTTGAGTCGGAAGTGGACCCAGATTGAGTTATCAAGCTTCGGATTAATCCAGGCCGTCCGATTCAAAAGCAGCTAGATCTGAGCCATCTGGGACCATCTAAAGCAATCCGAGCTAGGGTTAGGGTTGATCAAGCACTCTGATCAAGATCTGAAGGTTTCATTCCAATCAGAGCTCATTCAACCGTTGGATCAAGCTCAGAGGGTTCTAGATCGTCCATTCGAAGATTAGGTTGATCTGGACCATCCGTTGCACATCTGGAGGATCCGAGCTACCACCAGGTAGATCCTGACCCCTGATCATCATCATCAAAGTTTGGATTAAATCAGAGCAAGATCAGCCGTTGGATTTCCTCAAATCAATCTGGGCCGTCCATTCTTATGTATTTAATCAAACATTTCCCAGCCTTCAGCTTCGTCGCGTCTTCGCCACAAGTTTTCGGTTCTTCGTCTGTTCTTCCTTTGTTCTTCAATTTTTCTTCAATCCGAGGCACGACCACCTCAATTCTTTGTTTGGAACAAGATCTGGATTATTGGAGGATAGTTTTGTTGGATGATTTCAGCTCAATTTGCGCCGGAACAGGGCTGTTTGAGGGTTTTGGCATCTCTACTACCCAATCGCTTGTTTCTCGTCCACAAGCCATTTCTGATCATTTGAGCTGCTTGTAGGGGTTCTCAGGTGAGCTCAGATATTCCTCAAATCATCATCGCGATCCATCTATTGAGATAGAAGATATTGGATTGGAAAATTCCAGCTGCGTGCAGTTTGAGCAGAATCGACCGACTGAGCTATTTTCCAGTGAATTGCTGAGCTTAGGGGTTCGAGGCCAGCCCTTGTGTGACGAACAAGGAGATCTTTAGCTAATGGAGTGATTGGAGTTTAGATTTCTTATTGTAATTTCTGTTTTAGCTGTAATTTCGAATTCTGCCGCAATTTCATTACTGAATTTTCTATTTCAGCTGCTGTAGTTTACCTTTCAGGCTTGATTCTACTTAATTAGTGGTTCTAATCTGTTCTTCCATTAGTTAGCTAGCTCATTTAGTTAACACTTCGCTTAATTTCATTTGCTTTGCAGTTTTATGCTTGCGTATCAGTTGTTCAGCATGCGTATCAGTCTTTTGTTGCAAATTTCAGCTTTAGTTTCTAATTTCTTCAGCTTGTTTCCAATTCGATTTGTGTCCAGCTTAATTCCTGCAATTAGAGATCACATTTAGTGTGTTAATGTATTAGATTCGAGTTTATTTCTCAGTCGGTTTTATTTCTGAATTTAAGTTCAGCTTGTGCGTATCAAACTCCATTCAGCAGTTTTCAGTTCCTGCACATTATATATTTCTGAAGCATCAGTGTATTTCCTGAGTATCAAGCTGATAGAACCTGCCTTTGTATCAAGAAAAGAGTCAACATTGATTGGAATCCAGTAAACTTACCTTTCAGCGAACTATTGCACTAGATTTCAGCTTCCAATTGCATTCGGCAGATTCTGAATTCCCTAATCCATTTCTGCCTCTGTTTATTTCTGAACGTTACAGCTAGCTACAATTCCATTTGCTTGAGTCGATTCCTGAAGTCATCATTCATTCTCGCATGTCAGTTGGTTTTTGCTAGATCAGTCAAATTCTGCACACCAAAATTCTGCTGTCATCATTTCTGCAATTCCTGCATTCTGATCCTGCATTAGATGTGTTTTAGCTTGATCAGTCACTAGCTTCGAAATTCTTTCAGTTTATGCATAGCAATTCATTTATAGCCTCACCTTCCAGCTGAATTGATCAATTTATCTCTGAATTGACAGTCACAGTTTCTGCATTTGGCAGCAGCTTTCGGCACATGAACACCTTCTTTGTGTATCAAGTTTGCTTCACTTTTTCACTATGTTTCAAGTGAAATTCCAGCACTAGTTTGTGCCAAGTTGAATGTAAATTTTAATGTGTTTTTAAGCTTGAAATCAGCTTCCTTCGTAGTCAGCTCGGTTTTGAATTGAAATCTTCTTTTCAGCAAGTTAAGCTTGCATTTCTGCACTTGGGTCAAGGGAAGTTTTGGCACTGACCTTGTATCAGTTGTTTATGGATTGTTTGCATGTGGTTGGTCATAAGAGGTAATTTTTTAGGAAAATCTCTGCATAGTATCAATCAGCACTAGGATCGATCTAATATCAGCTTTGATTTCCTGAATGTTGCAACATTACATTGATTGATTTAATTGCCCGTTGATTGAGTTATTAATTGCTATCATCTTGTTTGGTTCATTAGTTTGGTTTCCTTTATTTTCATTGCGTTTTCATTCCTAATCGCAATCCAAACCCAAATCACATTCGAAACCCAAAATTCATAAACGACACATAAACACGAGCTCGAATCAAACAAACTCTCAACTAGTCCCTAGGAAAAATACGACCTGAGGCCCCTTTACTACGTTTTCATACTTTGATTGCAAAAAGGGTTTCCAGCATTTACAAATATTCTAAATTTGAGACCCACTTTCGTGACAACCTATTTTGTGGGCAATCAAATTTTTGGCGCCGTTGCCGGGGAAGAAACTAGTTGATTTGTTTGATTTTTGCTTGTGTGCTTATGGGCATATCATTTGATTCTATTTTCTGTTGTTTTATCTTTTGTATACGGTTGCTGCCATTTTTCTTGTTTGTTTTGTGACAGGGCTGTAAGATCAAAATGTTTTCACCAGAGGACTATACAGAGCTCAAAGATGCACTGGTGGGGTTAAAAAATGTGTTTAAGCACTGGAATTCCCAACTAAGATCCAACAGTGATTCATCTACTTACCAGCAGCCATGTCAACAATTTCAGCAGCCCGATTCAAACTTTCACCAGAACTAACCTTTCAATTAGCCACCACAGCAATTTCAACCATAATTCCAGAATTTTCAACAGCCCTATTCGAATTTTCAGCCAGATCATCAGTTTTTTCAGCCTAATTGTCAGCAAAGTCAGCCTTTCCAAAATTTTCAGCCAAATCAACCAAATTTCCAGCAACCTCAGATTGGGCAGCCACAATTCCAGAGTTTTCAGTCCCAATTTCAGCAATTCCAACCTCAATTCTAGCCATATCAACAAGGGCAGCAAGGTTGTCAATCGTTTCAAACATTTCCACCTCAAAACCAACTATTTTTCCAGCCCTCATAATCCTTTAATCAGAATTTCCAGCAACAAAACTAGAATTTCCAGCCCACGCAATTTCAGTTTTCACCACCATAATTTCAACCTCAGATCCAAGATTTCGAGGGCTACAATTCTCAGCAATTTCCACCATCATTCCAGCCAAATTTTCAGCAGTTTAATCAGCCTATTCAACCATTTGATCAGCCCCCACAGTCTCCATTTCAGAATGCACAGTCTACTCTTGGTCTTCAGCAGCCTTATGTTACATTTCAAGACCAACAAGAGTTCCATACTAACCAAGGAGGCTTTGAGAATCATGATTGGAGTGAGGCTCAACAACAAAGGCTAGAGGAGATGTTTCAACAAGTCCTACAACAACAACAAAGTTTTCAAGAACAACAACAGCAAATTTTTCAACAATAACAACAAAGGCTTCAAAACATGCAAGATCAATTGAAACAAAGTCAAGCCCAAGAATCAGGACAATTATCTTCTCATGCTACTCATAATTCTGAGGGCCCCGGAGTTAATTTTTTATCAGTTCAAGGTGAACCTAGTGCATGGCCAAGTCCTTCTTCAAGTGATCTTGCAAATTTGGTGGAAGAAGAAGAAGAAATCATTAAAATCAAGGCACCTACAGCATGCATTCCTCCAGAGATTCCCACTCAAAATCCATTTCCAAATTTTTCAGCTCAAGAAGAAGATTCTGAAGCTCAACAGGACCATTCTCATTTTTTATTTTGTGATGATAGTGTTATTGATGGTCCTAATTTTTCTGATATTGTTGTTGCAGATATTACTGAGGAAACATGCATAGGAGATGATTCTACAGGTGTAGGGGATTGCACTAAGCCCCAGGGACCACCATAATTGACTGGTACATTAGAAGATTCAGAGGATGAACCAGAAAGTGTAGGGACTTGCATGGTGGAAGCAAGAACCCAAGGATCACCTACTTTAGTTGAGTGTCCACCAGAACCTGAACCTGAAGTGGAGCAATTACTTGACCAGGAGGAGAACACGGATACATCTACTCTTGTAGAACCTCCAGGTATTTTTCAGCACGATCAGGTAAATACTCCTCCTAATTTTTCTGAAAATTGCATAGAGGTACCTCAAACTGGTTTTATTGTTTGTGATATACTTAGGAATGCATCTTTTGTAGAATTTGATTGTGAAAAATCCCTAGAGGTACCTAGTGTTAAAGTTGCTGAATTTGAAGCATGTGGTGATATATATCATGAAAATGCTGAATGTGAAAAATTTTTAGAGGTGCCTAAAATTGATGTTGATTGATGTGATGAGTCTTTTGATATATCTTATGCTGAAAATAATTGTGAAAAATTTATTGAGGCACCAAGAATTAATTTAATTGGATGTAATGCAGTTTTGGATACATTTCATGCAGAGACTGATATTATTTTATTTCTTTCTGACCCTGCACGCTTGAGAGAGGTATTACATTGTTTTGCAGGGTCCAGTAGACTATTGGAGTGGGTGCTCCATCTGAACAGACTCCAGCCTCCTGGAAGAAATTTCAAAAGGCATTAGGAAGGAGGAGTTGATTTTACTCTAATTCGAAGCACTCCACCCATTACATGGGTCTTGTACCTAAATCGCCTGCGGCCACCTGAGAAATTTTTTGTGAAGTCTAAGTGTGGGGGAGTCCGAATTCTCTCAGCCACCCATGTTCCTCCACTACCACGATGGAGGCTACTGCTTGATAGACTCCGTCCACCAGAAATAAAGGGGAGATTGTTCTTTCTTGTATTTTTTTTATTGCATTTTTCATTTTCATGCTTTCTAGAAGTAGAATTTTCCTTTAAATTGAGTCCTTACTAATAAATGCATGAGTAGAGTAGAATGCATAGGAGTCATTGTAAATACCTTGTTATTTCTTCTCGCACTTTTTCTTGCATGACTAGGAATAAATGTATCCCTCTATGTTATCCCATAGCATTTTAGAGTCTTTTGAAAATAAATTAAATTTGGTTGTTAAAACTTAAGGTTTGAGCTCATGGATGAAATCTTGGATGCTTGAGTACTACTTTTCTTTAGATTCATAATTGAGGACTTGAGATGAATTATTTTTGCCTAGTGAGAATTAGCCTTATATTTGTGACACACATATGTTATTGTACTCTAGAACTTGCTTAGGTTCTTTCAAAATCATATTTCAATGATTGGATCACATCTATAGAGGCTAATTACTTTGTTTACCTTTCCATATCAATTTTGGCAAAAATCATGTCTATTCTATTTGTCTTTCTTTATTCCTACTCTTAACCCCATTTTTTCTATGGATTTGTTTGCTTGGGGTGTTTCTTAATACTATTTTGCCCGAGACGGACAAAGATTTAAGTGTGGGGGAGTGACTAGCGTTTTGGAAAGATTTGGTATCAAAAAGGCAATTCATGTCGAAAAAAAAATTTCTGCAAATTCCGTGTACCAAGAATGAGCACGAGAGATGGTAGCAAGTGGAGATCTAGCTTCCTTATCATATTTTGAAGATTTAAGTGACAAGCAATGGAAAAATCTGTGCCATTTCAAAGGAAGAAAAAGTTTGTGCCAAAGTGGAAAGAAGTTGCAAGTTGAGTATCAAGAGATGGAATCCAAAAGCAAAAGAATTCAAAGAGGAACACACTATTTCAGTAGCACTAGATTGTAATGGATATCTCCTGCCACTTATAGAATGTGAAGAAGAGAAGGAAAACAAAAGGGAAGGAATGCTGAAAAATTCAGCCATAAAAAAAAAGGCAAGAGCTATAAGCAAATTGTGCCATGTTTTAAGCTCAATTGAAACTTTATATATATGTGAAGATGCAAAGTGCTAAAAATTTGTTGAAAAGCTATTGTCAAATCTCTGCAGTTGAGCATGAAGAAGAAAAAAATAAATTCTGCAATGAAGACAAAGAGGGCACGCAAAAGCAAAGTGTGCCAAAGCGAAAGAGAGTTGGATTGCAGTTTCACTTGGCTATAAAATCAGAACCATTGTGAGAAATCTGGAATGCAGCTGTGCAAGGTTTGCTAGCAATTGAAGAAAACAGTGAGTATCAAACACATTAACAGGAAAAAATTCAGTGAGAGTGCTAGAGCTAAGGATGTGTCTCCATGAAGCAGTTTCGGCACAGTTGCTATCAATCTCAAACTGAATTTGGGTTTGGAAATTAGTAATGCAGTGCTAAATTGACACAGCTAATAAGAACAAGATTGAATTTTAGATCGAAACAGAGAAAGAAAGGAGAAATCAGTGAAGCTGGAATTAGAAAATAGCTTGGGATCAAAACAGAAAATGCAGTTAAGTTGATGCTAACTGCTGCAAAACGTCAGAGAATTGCAAGGTCTACAAGTAATGCCATGGAGCTGTCCAAATAAACAAGACCTAGCTGCCAACACAAACAGGGATCAACAGAAAAAAAATGAAACAAAAAAAAAGAGAAGCAAATGGCACAAAAATTGAAATTTTGGCTCCATGAGATAAGTGAATGTTTTTCTCATCCGGATTTAAGCCTTGCTCCAATACATTCTGACCTTGCTAGAGGATAAAAGAAGAGAAGAAAAAAATCTGCAAAGAAAAAAAAATGGCACACAATAGCACAATTCATTGCAAAAGAAAAAAAAATACTATGGAGCTTGACTCGACCACTTTGCTAAGGAAGAATTGCAGCTATGTTAATCTGAAATCAATGCAGAATTCGGTGCCAAGTTGAAATTAGTTGAAGAAATGAAGTGTTCTAAACTGCATTTCTGTGAAGCAGTTCTAAGGAAATCTGTGCCATTTCAAAACTAAAGAGAAAAAAAAAATCTATGCCAAAAATACAAAGAAATTTTTTCCGAGAGGCATGTTTTGATCATGAAGTGTTCTAAACTGCAGCTGAACAAAATCAAGGTGTTTTTGAATTGCAGCTATGCAGATCAGTCGATGGAGATGAGGAAGTTAGCAAGCCTAAAAGTTGTCATCTGAACATTGGAGAGACCTTGGGTGCATTACCTTATGCATGATGCTAACTGTTGTTAAGGAATCAAAGAATTGTAAGCTATGGAAGTGGCATTGCGTGGAGTTGGAATTTCAGAAACAAATTGACTGCAGTAACCAATAAAATGCAGAGTAAAACAGGAAGTATGCAAATCCTTTGAAGCTCACGACACTAGAAAGGGATGAAGTTGATTCTGATAGGGAGCTGAGCACATCATGAATGAATAAGAAAGAAAATAGCAGCTAAGATAAAATGCAGGAAAGAAAAGAAAAAAAAAACAGAACACAGTTTGAAAAAAAAAGAGAAGAAGCAAAATGGAACACAAAGGAAGTTTAGCACCATAAAGCAAGCGAACCAACTAATTGGTTTTTCTCATCTGAGTCCAAGCTTTATTCCATTTCATTTCTGACTTTACAAGAATGAAAGAAAGAAGAAAAAGAAGAATGAGAAAAGAAAAGCAAGCAAAGTTGGCACGCAAAAGAAAATTGGCACAAAGGAACTAATGAGGTCTTTTCATCAAATTTTGAAGGGCAAGGCAAAAGTTTTACTCCACCACACTTTTTAATTCACTAGAGGACTGTCAAGAGGGCAGAGTTCATTGGAAACATCCTTGAGCACTCAAGTCTTCCACTTTATCAATTTTTCCATTTTCTTAGTTTTTATTCCATTTCTTACCATTTTCCATGTTTTCATTTGTTTTTGTAGATGTTGATCCTAATCATGAATAATGGTGGAGAGTAGATAATAAGCAAGCCTATGGTAGTGCAAGAAGCATGTGTGTTTGAGTGAGCTCTACTTTCATCATCTACTTAGAACTTAAGGAGAGAGCCACCAAAATTTTCCTTGAAAGGCTAGTGAGTTAAATTCATTTCAATGACTAATGAAGGATGAAAAGGCTAAGTTGTTGATTTAAGACAAGATACTAATCCATAGAGCTTAGATTTTTGAGAATTTATGACCTTAGGTAATTTCTTTTCATTTGCTACTAATTATGCTTAAGAAAATCTAAGGGATACATACTTAGTGGTTTCGCGAGACGCTCAAGCTTAAGTGTGGGGGAGTTGATAAGTATCATTTTATTGATTATTTTAGATGTCAAAATCCATGTTTGACCCATATTTTTCTTGCTTAATTGTGAATTTATCCTAGGTTCTAGAAATTATTGCTATTTTGAACTTAATTGTAAATTTGTACATATTTGAATTATTTTAGCCACAAAATTTGCAATCTATTTTTATAGGCATAAAGGATCAGGGACCTAGGGCATATTGGGTCAAACTTGAGTTGGAAGTGGACCTAGATCGAGTTATCAAGCTTCGGATTAATCCAGGCCGTCCGATTCAAAAGCGGCTAGATCTGAGCCATCTGGGACCATCTAAAGCAATCCGAGCTAGGGTTAGGGTTGATCAAGCACTCTGATCAAGATCTGAAGGTTTCATTCCAATCAGAGCTCATTCAACCGTTGGATCAAGCATAGAGGGTTCTAGATCGTCCATTCGAAGATTAGGTTGATCTGGACTATCCGTTGCATATTTGCAGGATCTGAGCAACCACGAGGCAGATCCTGACCCCTGATCATCATCATCAATGTTTGGATTAAATTAGAGCAAGATCAGCCGTTGGATTTCCTCAAATCAATCTGGGCCGTCCATTCTTATGTATTTAATCAAACATTTCCCAGCCTTCAGCTTCGTCGCGTCTTCGCCGCAAGTTTTCGGTTCTTCGTCTGTTCTTCCTTTGTTCTTTAATTTTTCTTCAATCCGAGGCGCGACCACCTCAATTCTTTGTTTGGAACAAGATCTGGATCATTGGAGGATAGTTTTGTTGGATGATTTCAGCTCAATTTGCGCCGGAACAGGGCTGTTTGAGGGTTTCAGCATCTCTGCTACCCAATCGCTTGTTTCTCGTCCACAAGCCATTTCCGATCATTTGAGCTGCTTGTAGGGGTTCTCAGGTGAGCTCAGATGTTCCTCAAATCATCATCGCGATCCATCCATTGAGATAGAAGAGATTGGATTGGAAAATTCCAGCTGCGTGCAGTTTGAGTAGAATCGACCGACTGAGCTGTTTTCCAGTGAATTGCTGAGCTTAGGGGTTTGAGGCCAGCCCTTGCGTGACGAACAAGGTGATCTTGAGCTAATGGAGTGATTGGGGTTTAGATTTCTTATTGTAATTTCTGTTTTAGCTGTAATTTCGAATTCTGCCGCAATTTCATTACTGAATTTTCTGTTTCAGCTGCTGTAGTTTACCATTCAGGCTTGATTCTGCTTAATTAGTGGTTCTAATCTGTTCTTCCATTAGATAGCTAGCTCATTTAGTTAACACTTCGCTTAATTTCATTTGCTTTGCAGTTTTATGCTTGCGTATCAGTTGTTCAGCATGCGTATCAGTCTTTTGTTGCAAATTTCAGCTTTAGTTTCTAATTTCTTCAGCTTGTTTCCAATTCGATTTGTGTCCAGCTTAATTCATACAATTAGAGATCACATTTAGTGTGTTAATGTATTAGATTCGAGTTTATTTCTCAGTCGGTTTTATTTCTGAATTTAAGTTCATCTTGTGCATATCAAACTCCATTCAGCAGTTTTCAGTTCCTGCACATTATATATTTCTGAAGCATCAGTGTATTTCCTGAGTATCAAGCTGATAGAACCTGCCTTTGTATCAAGAAAAGAGTCAACATTGATTGGAATCCAGTAAACTTACCTTTCAGCGAACTATTGCACTAGATTTCAGCTTCCAATTGCATTCGGCAGATTCTGAATTCCCTAATCCATTTCTGCCTCTGTTTATTTCTGAACATTACAGCTAGCTGCAATTCCATTTGCTTGAGTCAATTCCTGAAGTCATCATTCATTCTCGTATGGTAGTTGGTTTTTGCTAGATCAGTCAAATTCTGCACACCAAAATTCTACAGTCATCATTTCTGCAATTCCTGCATTCTGATCCTGCATTAGATGTGTTTTAGCTTGATCAGTCACTAGCTTCGAAATTCTTTCAGTTTATGCATAGTAATTCATTTATAGCCTCACCTTCCAGCTGAATTGATCAATTTATCTCTGAATTGACAGTCACAGTTTCTGCATTTGGCAGCAGCTTTCGGCACATGATCACCTTCTTTGTGTATCAAGTTTGCTTCAGTTTTTCACTATGTTTCAAGTGAAATTCCAACACTAGTTTGTGCCAACTTGAATGTAAATTTTAATGTGTTTTTAAGCTTGAAATCAGCTTCCTTCGTAGTCAGCTCGGTTTTGAATTGAAATCTTCTTTTCAGCAAGTTAAGCTTGCATTTCTGCACTTGGGTCAAGGGAAGTTTTGGCACTGACCTTGTATCAGTTGTTTATGGATTGTTTGCATGTGGTTGGTCATAAGAGGTAATTTTTTAGGAAAATCTCTGCATAGTATCAATCAGCACTAGGATCGATCTAATATCAGCTTTGATTTCCTGAATGTTGCAACATTACATTGATTGATTTAATTGCCCATTGATTGAGTTATTAATTGCTATCATCTTGTTTGGTTCATTAGTTTGGTTTCCTTTATTTTCATTGTGTTTTCATTCCTAATCGCAATCCAAACCCAAATCACATTCGAAACCCACAATTCACAAACGACACATAAACACGAGCTTGAATCAAACAAACTCTCAACTAGTCCCTAGGAAAAATACGACCTGAGGCCCCTTTACTACGTTTTCATAGTTTGATTGCAAAAAGGGTTTCCAGCATTTACAAATATTCTAAATTTGAGACCCACTTTCGTGACAACCTATTTTGTGGGCAATCAAGCCACTCGGAGGAACACCAAATCCCCGACACTGAATTCCAAAGGCCTACGTCGCTGATCTAAGATCGATCTTCGAAAGGATGGTAGCTCCCTTCAGTTGGTCGAACAGGTCGTCGATCCTTGGGTGGGGATACCTGTTCTTAATCGTCACCTTATTTAGAGCTCGATAATGTATGCACAGGTGCAAGGTTCCATCCTTCTTTTTCACGAATAGTACCGGAGCTCCCCATGGAGAGTGACTCGAGCGAATAAAACCCTTGTCGAGTAACTCCTGCAGCTATCCTTGAGCTCCTTCAATTCAGCTGGCGCCATACGGTAAGGTGCACTAGGAGATCGGATTAGTGCTAGTAATCAGTTCGATCTCAAATTCGATTTCTCTGTCTGGGGCCAATCCTGATAGATCATCTGGGAATACCTCCGGATAATTTGCATACCACTCTGACATCACTTAGTTTCTGATCCTTTGTTTGAGCAGTGTTGACCACATATGCTAGAAAACCAGCGTATCCTTTCTCTAGCATCTTCTGCGCCTTTAGAGCCGATAAGAATTTCCCAGTTCCCTTCCTTGGCTCTGCGATGAATTCAAACATAGGTTCCGCCTCGGGCTGGAACACCACTTTTCTCTTACGGCACTCGATAGAAGCACTGTATTTGCTCAAAAAATCCATTCCCAGTATTCTATCATAATCGTGCATGCCGAGTACTATCAGGTCGCAGTAGAGATCTCTTTTGCGATTCTGATTGGTGCTGCACGCAACACGTGGGTGGACACCATTGTTTCTCCCGAAGGCAGGGTTGTTAGAAATGTACAGTCTAGAACTTGTAGAGGTATGTCTATCTTCTTAGAATAAGGCATGGAAATAAACGAATGCGTTGCTCCAGTGTCAAATAACGCAGTAGCATGCTGACTGTAAATAAAGATCTGACCTGTAACAACCGTCGAAACATTCGATGCGTCCTCTTTGGTAAGTGAGAAAACCCTGGCGTTCATCGTAACTGGCGGGGCTTCCAATCTGCCTTGACTTATCTGAGGACCTTCCAGTGCCGCTTGCATATAATGCAGTTGGGCAGGGGCACCCTGGTGCTGGATCAGCTGCTGAGATGGTGCCTGAGGCTTAATAGGATAGCCAATGGCCTTGTGTCCTTCCAATCCGCAGGTGTAGCATTTATTTGTACCTCTACGACATTCTCCAAGATGCCTATTTCCACATTTCGCGCACGGGTTGGTCTTGGGCTTCTTGTTCGCTGGACCGCCTTTAGGATCGTTCCATTTCTTTTTGTCATTGCGGTTCCCTTTCCAGCTGGTGCCCGTGTGCTAACCTCCTGAGTTGGCTTGGTTCTTGTTCTCTGTTGGCATCTCCTTCTGCTGATTAATATTGTTCAGATAATGCTCGGTGATCAAGGCGCTACTAAACAGCTCCTCTGCGGTCTGCAGTCGGTTAACTCCGCCGGCCACGTTCAGAGCTATCTCGGGCCCAACATTTTCAGCATCAGGTGGACCTTTTCTTTCTCCGTCTTGACCAACTCGGGACATAGGCGAGCCAGCCTGTTGAATCTCTTTACAGCTTCACTGACTGATAGATCGCCTTGACGGAATTCCGTAAACTCGTCGTAGTGTTTGTTGGTGACCCGCATGTGGAAGAACACCTCGTAAAATTCTGATTCGAAGTCCGTCCATTTCATCTGGTTCACGGGTCTCTTGGCCTTGACCCTTTCCCACCACATTCTGGCATTGCCAGAAAGGTAGAATGACACACACTTGACCTTTTCGTGCTCCGGCCAGTCCAGCAGATCCATAGTACTTTCCACCGTCTTGAGCCAGGCCTGAGCATCCCACGGTTTGCAAGCACCCGTAAAAGTTTCTGGCTTCAGTCTCTGCCACTGGATTAAGTAAGCTTCCGGTCGCATTCCGGTGGCAGGGCTTGTCGGGGGTGCTGGCGGAGTCGGAGGCACTACAGGTGTCACCATCTGGTTCACAGATGGGACGGTAGTATTTGCTTGCTGATCCATCAAGGTGTTGATGGTCTGCTGCTGCTCGGTGAGTTGACGCTGGAGTTCTATCATTAGGTGCGTCAAGTCAGGCTGAGGTACGGTATCATTAATTCTAGTACTTCTTCTAGCCATGCTGTTCTCATATTACAACAATAAGCTAGTATAAGATTATTTATCATTTTCATGATTTTCATGTATATACATGCATTTGTACCATTTTTTTCATTATAAGGTAAGGTAAGGTACTACCCTAAGTTTCCATTCCCAGGTAAAAACATGGTTCCATAATTTCGTATTTGCATACTTAGTCATAAACATTCCTTATTGTTCTAGAACCATATAGGGTATCACATTTACTTGTATGGTTAGTCTAGAAACATTCCTATTATAAGTAAACATAAAACAAGCATACTTAAATTATGTAAGGTAAGATCTTACTTGGAAGCGGCAGGATGTAGGCTTGAGGTGTTGTAGTGAGATGGCAAACGGCTCTGATATCAAACTGTAACGCCCGCCCCTTACGTGAGCGACGCGTTACTTTTTTTCTTTCTTTCGTACATTATTGCATATGAAGCGTAAATATAGCAACGGAATAATACTAAATCATGAACATATGCAACTGGATAAATTTTCTTTCTAACTAAACTACTTTAAGCACGTGAATCATAGCATGACATATTTAACAAGTGAGTATATAGTTCTACATTAAGCATGCATATCATAAAGAACTTCAATTCCAACAAGTAGTAAGCATAAACATAAGAACTAACACATGCAGTTTATAAGTAGCAACATTAAGTCCATAAGTAAGAGTAAGACAACAGTAAGATCGTTCTGCCAAGTCACTGCCACACACACACACATGCCCTCCTGCTGCTTCCCCTTCTTTAGAAACCTTTAGTTTGATCTGCAACATAAGAAAGTAGACTATAAGCTTAAATGCTTAGTAAGCTCTTTGCTTACTCACAAAATCCATACATCACATATAAGTAGAAATCTACATCATTTGACATAAACATATAACATGAATAAATATTTAATGCATCTAAAGCACATAAGCATAAACACTTAAAACATAAGCATATGAGTCGTTATTAAGGACATATGGCATATGTTAAAGCATTTAACATTTGCATAATCTTTAAAACATAATCATGTGCATAAACATTAGACATAGCATACACAATATCATTAAGCATAAACATATGCATAAACATTAAACATAGCATATGTAATATCATTAAACATAAACATGTGCATAAACATTAAACATAGCATATACAATATCATTAAGCATAAACATTAAATATAGCATATGCAATATCATTAAACATAAACATGTGCATAAACATTAAGGATGCTCTTTGAAAAATATATATAATATAATACTTGAACATCAACATATCATCATCATTGGGATCCTTGGCTTGTACCCATTCATCATTTGCGTGCATCCCTTAGTAGAGTACGAGGTAGCTAATCCCAACCTACTAAGGTACTAGGCAACCTTGGTGCCTAGGGACAGCTTTGGTAGTCCAGAACCGGGGCGTTCTTAAGGTGCCCATCCCTTGGACCTTTTTCAAGATCCAGTACAAGCCAATACATAATGTAAAATACCATATATGGTTCCTTTCCTTTCCATAGCAATTTCTCTTTAGCATAGCATTCTTCATTTCTTTTCTTTTCTTAGAAATTGCTCTTTAGACATTCTTTTATTCATAATGTCATATATGTCATGGGAATACATTCAAAGCATAAATATCATCATAACTTTCAAGCATGAACATGACATGGAGAAAACATAATTTCATAGTAAGGAAATTCATAACATGCCAACTTATCATTCATGATTCCTAAAACACATAATGTTCAATTTAAGACTAAGAATAATACACCTAGGGAACTTGTTCCATTTTTTTTCCATCTATCATGGCATAATGAAACATGGATACCTTTAGTTCAAACCTAATTCAACATATACTCTACTGGTCAAAATATTTAGATAGGGTTATCATGGCATAAAAACACAACCCACCATCACACAACTCATACAACATGCATACATTGAATATCCTAGTACCAAGGGACATCATCAAGTGAGGTAGTGATCTTAACCGATCTTAATACCCAATTTAAGGTACTGATCATAAACTTCTAAGGTTCATACCAACATGAAAATGACAAAAACAAGAGCAATTGGTTCATACAACATACATATAATACATATTCTAACACTAGGAAGCATTAGTAAGTAACATGACATCTTTAACTCTTCCTTTCTTTCTTCCCATCTATCATGGCATAATACAACATGGATACCTTTAATTTAACCCTAATTCACATATATTCTACTGATCAAAACATTTAGATAGGGTTATCATGGCATAAAAACACAACACAACCTCACACAACTCATACAACATGCATACATTGAGTATCCTACTACAAAGGGGCATTATTAAGTGAGGTAGTGACCTTAACCCATCCTAAGGCCTAATTTAGGAAACTGATCAGAAACTTCTAAGGTTCTTATCAACATGAACATGACAAAAACAAAAGTAATTGATTCATACAACATGCATATAATACATACACTAACACTAGGAAGCATTAACAAGTAACATGACATCTTTAACTTATTTTTTTGCCCTTATTTAGGGTATTAACCGAACATGTTCAGAGGGGAATCATGGCCTAAAATATATATAAAACCCTCAAACAAACATCAACAAGGAATTAAAACCATTAGCTAGTAAAAAAGAACCCAAACATCTTCTTATGGCCAAAAAGTCTATGGCTTCTTGAGAGCCTTGGCCTAAACTTTTAAGGTCTTTTTGCTTCATCTTTTTTTTTCATCATAATTCATAACTTAACATCAAGATAACATTGGAGTCATTAGATAGCATCAAACACAAACCTAGGCCCTAAAACCCATGATGGCCGAAACTTACCTATAGGGAAAAACTTCATGATTTTTAGCAACACATCACAAGAAGATACAAGATCATGAACAAATATATATATAAGCTATTATGTTGCAGGTGAGGGGAGTCTTACCCTTGTTGTCTTGGTTATAAACCCCGAATAGAGAAACAAAAGGAAGATTTCTTGACTTTAGAGTACTCCTTGCCCTTGTAGCCTTGTAGAAGAACTTGGATCTTCAAGAGGGAGACCTTTTGTGAAGTTTTCCAAGAGGAAACCCCCCTTTGGAATTTCGGCCAAGAAGGAAGAAGAGAGGGGAGAGGAAGGGCCTTGGTGGAAGAGAAGAAGAGAAAAGTAACTTAAGCCTCTTCACTTCTCATCCTACCTCTTTATACTAAGTGAAGGGCAAGTGAAAGGGCATGGTGCCTCCTCTCTTGGTGACTCTTCACTTCCCTTATCCTTACACCTATCTACAATTCCCTTTATCCTCCTAATAGCACTCCCTTCTTAGGTGATTTGGTTACACATGAATTCTTAAGGCTTACAACATCTCTAAGGTCCAAGGTTCAATCCTTGGCACCTACATCATTACATTTTTTTTTATTCTTTTGCAAGCCCATCTAAAGTAAGGCCCATTACATGATGTGTTATTTCTTTTATCCTCATGGGGCCCATTAGGATAACTAATGAAGTGTTATTTAAGACCCATTAGGAATTATGAATTTCCACCATTTAGGGCCCATATAAGGCCTATTAACACTTACACTAAAATTCCCACAACTCTAACTATTATTCATGAATCGTACTCAATATTAGAGATAATATTGAAGGGAATTTTAGTGGGGTGTTACACTTATCCCCACAACCAGGGCGCTGAGCTAACTGGGGCACTTGTGTTAACACAGGTGCCTCATATGTAGTCTTGAGGCTTTGCTTCGAAGTGGATTGGAGTTACCCTCTGTCTGGGGCGCCTGTCTCAACACAGGCGCCTAGTCCAACAGGGTGCCTCACTCCATTGAGGCACCTGGGAGCAGAAACCTTCATCTCTTCGTTCCTGCAACCAGGGTTAGTTCCAAAACACAAGTAACATATAAATAATATAGATTTAAGCATGATTTACAGCTGACCTGTCTTGGTTCTGACTTTGGGCTTCCCAAATGGAACCATAGGTCAAACCGACACCTAATGTTCCCTCCTACGGGGAATGCGTCCTCACCTACTCTTCTCAGGAGATTTTACCAATTTTCCAACCGGCTCCTCCAATTGGACTTTTGCCCAATCCCCCGGATCAGGTCTTCGTGCCTAGTCCGCGTCCAGGACTTATTGCTCAGCTTCACTCACCAGGTCATCGGTGCCCAGCCCTCGGCCACGACTTATTGCCCAGCTTCACTCACCAGGTCTTCAATGCTCAGTCCATGACCAGGACTTATTGCCCAACCATTTGTCAGGACTTAGGTGCCCAGCCCGCGGCCAGGACTTAGTGCTCAATTCATAGAACCAGGACTTCGTGCCTAGTGTACCTAGGACTTTTCCTGCTCATTTGATTAAGATTGTCAGATCACAACAAAACCTTAACATCTGAATCCTTTGCCATTATCAAAACACAAGTTTGACTTTGGTGCTTCCAGCACCAACAAAAGGGAAGGTATAATTCTTTCTTTAGCTCCTATTGTTATTTTGTGCCTTATTGATTAACTTCGTCATTTCATGTGAATTAGTTAATTATTTTGATTTTGTATCATAGCTAATAATTAATTAATTGGACCCTGACCATAAACACAAGAACCGGTGATCCACTCATCGTCTCTTCCGTGGTTGTTTGGTTATGAGAATTATAAGGCACGATCTTTGTGATTGGCCTAGTTGTGATTCGTACCGAACGATACGATGACGAGATGGTCGTTGGGAGACGGGTCTCTGTTTGGATTAATTTTATTCCGTAGACATGGAGAGGTCTCTCAAGGACGACCAAGTTTTCGCTAGGGAAACCCGCCAAGCCATACCCAATATAACAGAAGTCACAAGGGTCATGGTCCCGAAGATATCAAATATCACAATTCCAAAATAAGTGTTTGAGAGATAAATAAAATAAGCTTGATCTAAGTTCACTCTCAACACCCTCATCATCAAATCAGCTGAATCACATGTCATCGCCTGGAGGAGGGGCCTGATACATCAGGTTCCAACTCTGCATCATCGCATACATCTCATCCTGCTACTGCTGGAACCCCTGGAGTTGCTCTGTGAGGCCGTTAATCACCCCATCAATACCAACCTGGTGTTGCTGAAATGTGTGGAAGTCATCCTTCAGTCCATGAATGACTGCCCGTAGTAGGGAGAACTCCTCCTGTGTAACCTCAGCAGCAGTAGCAGGTGCAGCCTCCTCATCAGAACTAGAGGAATCAGAATGCTGTCTCCAAGCCATCACCCCCTATCGGCACTCAATCCCCACCAAGGACAACTGTTGTGAACCAATCTGGTCGTAGTCCTTGGACAGGCGATGTACTTGACCCCTAGTAGTGTGAATGCCTCTAGACCCAAGGAACTCAGTCAAGACATGACAGAAAGGCATGTAGATCTTGGCATTGACACTATGTGAAAAGTGGACAATGGATGCAAAGATATGCAGGGTGATGTCAATATCTACTATTCTTTCTAAGGCGTACATCATTACCAAGTGAGGTAGTCGAATCTTCGACTGTCCCTTGGTAACAATAGGTAAAATGCAATCTAAGATAATCTTATATAATACATTGATACCCGGACTCATGCGCTTAGCCTCAAAGATACGCTGTGTAGAACATCGATGTCTTGCAAAATAATGCTGATGGATCTGGTCCAGGGTTACATTAGGAAAGGTGAAAGACTCGATGACTTTTGAAAAATATGTAAATGCATTGTTGGAAGCCCTACATCCCAAAAATGTTCCTAAAACTGTAGGTGAAAAGGGAATGGTCACTCCTACCACCATAGACTCATAAGTTCCATCATCGGGACTAATGCATGTGAGGTTGGCATAAAACTCTTTACACATGTCAATATTAACATCGTGCTGACAATAAACCAGTTATTCTAGACCAAAATAGGTGATCATCTCAACAATGTGGGGGGGAGGGGTTTCTCTTGAAAGTATGACCTATTAGGGTATCTATAGTTCATTAATACAAACTCATTATCTACAAATCTCTGCCGGCACTCCTCGGAACGGAACCGAGGTGCCTCAAAATCTGCGCAACGCTGTTGGGATGAACCCTCACCCAATCTCCTCTTTTGGACAGCTCTAAAATGCAATTTACCCATGCATGTACCAAACATGACCCAAATGAAGAGTAAAAACAAGGAAACCATGCAAAAGGGGACAGTTAGTTACAAATCATGAACTAAATGTGAACAATAAACCATACAAGTCGTTACCATTTTCCCGCACGTTGCATGATGAGGTTTGATGAAGATTTACTTGAGAAGAGAGTTTCTTTCAACCCTAGACTTAGATCTGAGGTAGAGGGAGGCTAGGTGATCTTAGGGCTTTAGGAAAGCTTAGAGCACAAGGGGAGGTTGAGGGAGATGAAAACTTGCAGGGGGTGGCACTGAAACCCTAGGTTTGGCCACCCCCGCGCGACTGTATTCTTTTAAAACCCTTGCGGATCATTCGACTGCCCCAGGGGCAGTAAACTGAGAAACCGAACAGAAAGATCAGTCGACTACCCTAGGGGAAGTCAACTGGTATTTTCGAATTCTTAGTTTCTGATCTCCACTAGACCAGTCGACTAAATCTGAACCAGTCGATTGATACCCCAATTTCAACTTTTCAGTCCTAATTTCAGAAATGCATAATCAATTCACACATTTCCAAAAAATCTAAAATTGAGTGGAGAGATTTGTGGCATCTATGTCTACTTGGGAAAATTAAGTTCACAATTAAATCTATTCCCAATCCCATGTTTGACACGAAATCCAAAACTATTTAATTTGTTCAAATTATCCTTGGCCTAAAGTCCTAGTTTTGATCTCTCCTTGATGTGTCTTCTCATCCACAACCTCAATGCATCCCTAGCATTGATTTATATGTGATCTAGACATTGAAAACTAGTTTTCAAGCAATATAGTCTCATTTTCATCTTTTCATCCATTAAACTCCCTCTTGATGTGCCAAATCTCTAGGATTAAGACTCACACTTGTCTTCCAAACCTTTTGGCACATTTCTAAGTCCATCTAATCCTCTAGGAGAAATCCTCCCGAGATCCATTGACAATGGATCCCATTTTGACTTCTAGAACTCCCCTTGAGCTCTTAGTCTTAGTCACCTCCCTTGGTGACTCATCCATAATGGCAAGACCAAACCGGTGTACCTCCGGTGCTTCTTGACCTACAACTCTAACCTTCTTGACTTTATATACCATTTTCTTGACTAAATCCTTCTACTTTCCTTTACTTTGCCTTTCCTTGCCATTTTTGGCCTTCCTTTTGCTATAATCATATGACATCCTTGCATATGACTTTCTACTATCATTTGATCTCCTAGATTGATATCCTAGAACCGGCCTATCATTTTCGAGGTGTTGACTCCTTGACACCATGTCTAAACCCTAGTTCCACTAGTAAATCTTTCTAGGGTTTTCTTCAATTTATCAAGTCTTGCCCTCAAGACTTGATTTTCCCTTCCTAGGTTCTTACCCTTAGTATCACCATGTCCATTTTGGACATTTCTAGATCGACCAATTTGTCTAGGCATGTGTCTACCTTTCTTAGAGTTAATGCCTTGGTCTTAGGTCTAAAAGTTCTAGATTGATCATGATACGTGGATTCCTTAGAATTTTGGAATGCAACAGTAACTCTATTTTTATCATGATACTTGAAATCAAAATTACGCATAGGCATGCAATTTTCATTACTTCTAGCACACATAGGAAAATTTGAAACATTCTTAAAATTAGAGATTACCTCCCTTACCCTTGTAGCTCCCCCTTGATGTAAGCATTTCTTCTTTTCTTTTTTTTCCCACTTTCTCAAATATTCCAACCTCTTGAGCTCTTCTTTTCTTGGACATTTGGTGTGATAATGCCCTAGCTCTCCACATGTGAAGCATCTAATGTGTTTTTTCTTCTTCTTTTCCCTACAACCCATGTTAGATTTTAATTGAATAGACTTGGGTGTAGGGTTTACCTCCTTTTTACCTAATGGACACTTGTCCTTGTAGTGTCCTCTCTTGTTGCACCCAAAGCAAATGATGTGGTCTTTTGTCCTTGCTTTGGTGGAGGTTGAGGCTTTTTCTTGCTCCAGTATTGAAGAGGGTCTCTTCTCCCCCTCAATTCTTGAAGTGGAGACCTCTTCTTCTTCCCTTGACGAAGTGATGATCTTTCACTCTCTTGAGCCACTTGATTTGATGAAATGGGCAATTCTTTTTCTTCTTTCTCCTCTTCTCAGATGTTGAACTCTTTTCTTCATCCGATTGGTCCTCCTCCTCTTCTTCGACCATTGAGCTCATTTCCTTGGGCTCTTTCACTTATTTAGCTTGTGTAGGATTTTCATGGAATGCTATCATCTTGTTCCATAACTCATGTGCACTTTGATATTCATCTACACCACTAATTACATTATTAGGCAAAATATTAACTAAAATTGAAACTACCGTTTCATTTGCCTTTGCATGTGCTTGTTGCTCCTTATCCCAATATCTTGGCCGAAGCTTTTTCCCGTGCTTATCTCTTGGAACTTTAAATGATTCTTCGAGCGCAATCATGTAGTTCCAATCCAAGCCGAACCACGTCTTTGTCCGCATCCTCCAATAGTTGAAATCCTCATGATCATAGGGAGGTGGAACGTTGATGTCATCACCCAACTTTTCTTCAATCGTCATCGCCTCTAGCTTTTTGTTCTCTCGGTGGATAGTCCGTAAACGAGCAAACCTTCGCTTTGATACCACTTGTTAGGATCTTACCATTAAGCTAGGGGTGGGGTGAATAGCTTTCGTTCGATTTTCTACCTACAACGTTAATATGCGCAAGTGGAAATACTAAATAAAAACTAAAACAATGCTAACACAAACCGATCTACGTGGTTCGGAGATGAAACTCCTACTCCATGGCTATTCGTGTTGGATCGAGAGAAAACGATAGAGGGGGGGTGAATATCGTAAAACGTTTCGGATTGTAAGATAGAGAATGTACAGCGGAAATTAAAACTAAACAACACGCAAACACCAAGATTTTACTTGGTTCGGAGTCGCGGTCGGCTCCTACTCCAAGGCCCACGGTCGTTGACCGTTTACTGTGGGTAATTCTATATGTGCGCAAAACAGTTTACAGAAGGATGATTACAATAATAGTGCAGTAAAGAAAAAGACAGCTCTTCGTTACCGACGTCCGGTGTTGAATGTATCTCGGAGCAGAGGGACGTCGTCGGCGCTTGTATCTCGAGTTGGGAGGTTTTTGTAGCAGAGCGCCTCGAGTAGAAGAGCGTGAAAGTGTTGGAAGAAGTTCTTATGCAGAAGCCTTGGGGTTGGGTGCTATTTATAGCACTTCGGGGCGCCCTGAACGTTGGGGGCGCCCCCATGTGTCAACCGGTCCGGAATTGCCTCGGTCAACCTGTATCCCACTCGAATAGGGCTGATGATTTACACTGGGGGCGCCCAGGACGCTGGGGGCACCCTGGATGACCCTTTCAGCGAGCTTCTCGGCTGGATAAAAGTTATCCGCTTCATTGGCTTATGCGCGGGGCGCCCTGGGCACTAGGGGCGCCCGGGACGCAGGGGGCGCCCGGGAGCATGGGGGCGCCCCACCCAGTAAGCTACCGAAGCACTTCTTTGCTTCACTTGTTTTGTATTGGCCTTGGGGGCGCCCTGCTCAGATACTTGCCCCTCTCCTTTGGGCATTCTGAGCTGCAAACACACATTGCTTCGGTCCTGCATCCAGGGTTAGTCCAAGACAATATGAAGCAATAGAGTATTAGGTTTATACTGCCTTAGCTGTCTTGGTTCTTACTTTGGGTCTCCAAAATGGAACCCTAGGTCGAACCGACGCCTACTATTTCCTCGACGGGGAACGCGTCCTCACCTACTCCTCTCAGGAGAATTTACCTGATGCCAACCAGCTCCTCCGGTTGGACTTTTGCCCAGTAGTCCTTCGCCAGGTGCCTAGCTTTCCTTCGCCAGGTCTTCAGTTCCAGGCAGTCCTTCGCCTGGTGCCCAGCAGTCCTTCGCCAGGTCTTCAGTTCCAGGAAGTCCTTCGCCTAGTGCCCAGCAGTCCTTCGCTAGGTCTTCATTCAGGCAGTCCTTCGTCTGGTGCCCAACAGTCCTTTGCCAGGTCTTTAACTCCTAGCTGCCCTTCGCTAGGTGCCCAATAGCCCTTCGCTAGGTGCCCAGCAGCCCATCGCTGGGTCTTAGGGTTCTGATGCCTAGCAGCCCTTCGCTAGGTGCCTAGCAGTCCTTCACTAGGACTTTAATCTGCACACTCAAGTAGTATGTTAGAAAAATAAAACATCTTAACTTTTGAACCCTTTGCCATTGATCAAAACATAGGTTCGACTTGGGTGCTGTCTGCACCAACAATCTCTCCCTTTTTGATTTATGGCAACCCGGTTCAAAAAGTTAAGTTAATCATAACAGATGAAGTGAATTTTTAGTTTCCTCCCCCTGGAAGGAATCTCCCCCTAGGTTTTTCAAAAGTTCGTTGGGTTTCTAAGTTTAAAGATGGAATTACTTTTTCAAATACTTAGAACAATTTTCAAAAAAAAATTGGTTGTGCACTTTTGAGGATTTACACTTGCAAAAAAAAAATTGGTTGTGCACTTCTGAAGTTTTAAGTTCTTAGAACCATAGCTTATGTTTAAGATAAGTACTTAGCAAAATTTACAACTGCTTATGTTTTAAGTACTTAAAAAAAAACTTTTTGAAAAATAGCTTGATTTTAAGTGTTTAAAAAGATTTTTGAAAATGACTTTAGTTTAAGTACTTTGAAAGCAGCTTTAAGTTTAAGTACCAAAAAAAGTTTTGAAAGTAGCTTTAGTTTTAAGTACTAAAAAGGATTTGAAAGCAGCTTTAGTTTTAAGTACTAAAAAAGATTTGAAAGCAGCTTTAAGTTTACTTACTAAAAAAAATTTGAAAGCAGCTTAACTTAGAGAAACTTTGGAGAAAAACTTAGTACTTTTGAAAACAAATAGATTAAGTACTTTTTGAAGAAAGGATAAAGTTTTGAAATTTTGAATTTTGAAAAAAAATTTAACACTTCTCTTCTTTCCTATCTCTCCCCCTTTGCCATATATCAAAAAACAAAGTAATATAGCAGAAAGAAAATAAATAAATTGCATGAATAAATTACAAAAACAGAATTAATGTGCTGTACTGAACCAATGCAAGATAAACTAAATCAAACCAATTTAAATCATCTCTGTAGGGACCTGTCTAACCCAATTAGCTACTTACTAACTATTATAAACAGTAGTTTTCACTAGGGTTAGTCGAGTTAAGTGTTCTGTTCATGTTAGATTTTCTAAACTTGACACTTAACTTGATTACTGTTTAAGTTGTATTTAGTGCCCCAATTACTGCAGATGCACTGACTTTAAGTATCTTGAATTAAGGCAAAGACCTAAGTATCTCAACCCATTCTAGGTTATCAATCAACAGTACCCTAAGGTGCTTGTGAGATGCTGGCTTCTAAATCTATAGGTGCATGCAGTTCTAGGGTTAGGGCCTAGGCTAAGTCTATTTGCGAAAAAGCCCTAGTTTTGAAGGGGATAGTTTTAAAATAAAACTAAGTCGAAAAATTTATTAAAAAAATTTCCAAACTAAGTAAAAGCTGATTTTGAAATCAAGTAAAGCAGTTTTAAAATTCTTTTAAAAATTGATTTTTCAACTCAAATAAAGCAGTAAGAAAACCCAAAGTAGAGTAAACCTATTCTACCAAGCATAATCCTAACTGCCTTCTTAATGAGCTTAACTCAGACTCAGGTAGAGGTTTAGTGAATATGTCGGCTAAGTTGGATTTAGAGTCTATATGCTTAAGGACTATTTCACCCCTGGCTACATGATCTCTTACAAAGTGGTGTTTAACTTCTATGTGTTTAGTTCTAGAGTGTTGGATTAGATTTTTAGTTAGATTAATTGAGCTTATATTATCAATGAAGACTTGGATTTGATTGTAGTCAAGCTGGAAGTCGTTAAGAGTGTGCATCATCCATAAGAGTTGTGCTACACACTCTCCTAAAGCAACATACTCAGCTTCAGTTTTGGACAAAGCTACAGAGTGTTGCTTTCTGCTGCACCAACTTACTAGACTGTTTCCTAAGAGTTGGCAGCTTCCACTTGTACTTTTTCTATCTAGCTTACAACCAGCATAGTCAGAGTCTGAATATCCTGATAGTTTAAAAGTTGAGGTCCTAGGATACCAAATCCCTACATTTAGGGTGCCCTTAATGTATCTTAATATTCTTTTTATGGCAGCTAAGTACGTTTCCTTAGCACAGGTTTGGTATCTAGCACACATTCCTACAGAGAAAAGGATATTAGGTCTGCTGGCTGTAAGGTATAATAGGCTTCCAATCATACTCCTATAAAGTTTAAGGTCTACTGGTTTTCCATCAGGGTCACTATCTATTTTTATATTAGTGGCCATAGGAGTACTTATGCTTTTAGAGTTATCCATTTTAAATTTCTTTATTAACTTTTTAGCATATTTGGATTGATGGACATAGTTCCCATCCCTAGTTTGTTTAATTTGTAACCCTAAGAAAAAGTTGAGTTCACCAACTAAGCTCATTTCAAATTCATTTTTCATTATTTTAACGAATTCTTTTAAAAAATTTGAGTTGGTGGACCCAAAGATTATGTCATCGACGTAGATTTGGGCAATAAAGATTTCTTTTTCTAAGGTTTTAATAAATACGGTTGAATCGATTTGTCCTTGTTTAAATTCTTTAGAAATTAGGTAAGTGGATAAGCGTTCATACCAGGCCCTAGGTGCTTGTTTTAGTCCATAAAGTGCTTTGGTAAGTTTGTAAACATGGTCAGGTCTTTCTAAGTCCTCAAAACCAGGGGGTTGTCCTATATAGACTTCTTCTTAATGAATCCATTTAGAAAGGCTGACTTTACATCCATTTGGTATAGTTTAAATCCTTTATGGGATGCAAAGGCCAATAACATCCTAATGGACTCAAGTCTAGCTACGGGGGCATAGGTTTCGTCATAGTCTAATCCTTCTACTTGGCTGAATCCTTTCGCTACTAAGCAGGCTTTATTTCTGACTATCTCTCCTTGATCATTTAACTTATTTCTAAACACCCACTTAGTGTCAATGACGGATTTGCCCTCAGGTTTAGGTACTAGTTCCCAGACTTGGTTCCTCTCAAATTGGGCTAACTCTTCTTGCATAGCTATGATCCAATCAGGATCAGGTAAGGCTTCCTCTATAGTCTTAGGTTCTATTTTTGAAATCATTGCTATTTGACTAAGGTTTCTGTAGGAAGACCTAGTTCTGACTCCTAGAGTTGGATCACCCACAATTTGATCGGTTGGGTGACTGAGTCTGGGTTTCTTGGTTTTCTGGAACTTGGTTCAGCCTCAGGTCCGGCTGGTCGGTTTGGTTCACTATTTAATTCAACTATTTGAGTTGGTTCAATTATTGGTTCCATAGTTGATTCAATTGACTCATTAGTTGGTTCAATAGTTAGTTCATTTATGGGTTCAACTAAAGATTCAACAGCTTGTTCATTATCTTCTTGATCAGTATTTGATGAAGTTTGATTTGGATTATCAAGTTTTGAGTTAATTTCTTCATCAAATATTAAATTGGTTGTTTCTTCGATTTTCTTAGTTTGTTTGTTGTAAACCCTATAGGCTCTACTTGTGGTTGAATATCCTAGGAAGATGCCTGGGGTTGACTTATACTGGAATTTTCCTAGATAGTCTTTGGTGTTTAGGATATGGATTTTGCATCCAAAGACCCTTAGGTAGTGTAGATTTGGAAGTCTATGATAGTATAATTCATAGGGTGTTTTGTTGTGTCGCTTGTTAATCAGGACCCTATTTTGAATGTAGCAAGCCGTACTAACTGCTTCGGCCCAATATTGGTTGACTAGGTTGAATTCGTTGAGCATAGCCCTAGCGGCTTCCTGTAAGGTTCTATTTCATCTTTCGACTATCCCATTTTGCTAGGGGGTTCTAGGACACAAAAATTCATGTATGTACCCATTTACCTTACAGAATTCCTCGAACAGTTGATTTTCAAACTCTCCCCCATGGTCACTCCTAAGTCTTTTAATTTTAGTATCGTTTTGATTTTCAATTAACTTACAAAATTCATTGAATAGGTTTAGGGATTCATCTTTGGTCTTTAGAAACCTAACCCAGGTAAACCTGGAGTAATCATCAACTATTACTAAGCAGTACCGGCTTCCGCTTAGTGACTTGGCTCCATGTGAATCAAATAGGTCAAGGTGCAGGAGCTCAAGTGTGATTTGAGTTTGATCAGATTGGATTAGTTTGTGACTAGACCTGGTTTGTTTACCTTGATTACATGATTCACATATTAAGTTTTCATGATTTTTAATTTTAGGGATACCTTTAATTAGGCCGAGTTGAGTGACTTTTGAAATAATTCTCAGATTAGTGTGACCTAATCTCCTGTACCAGAGGTTTGATTGTTCTAACTGAGTTAACATACATTTAGGTAGTAGGGGTAGGTTTATAGTGTAAACATTATTTTTTCTAGTGCCCTTAAGCATGGTTTCTAAGTCTTGTAGGTTTCTAATCAGGCAGTTAGAATTATTGAAGGTAACTACATAAGCAAGTTAAAATTGAAATTTTCAACCAAAAGTACTTTCTTAATAACAAAGTCATATTTAAGTTCAATATTACTTGACCCAATTACCTTGAGTATAGCATTGTTGCCAAATGCCACTGAGCCTAGGTTTTTGAACATGAGTTTGGTGAATTTCAATTTATCTCCAGTCATGTGTCTGGAGCAACCGCTATCCAACATCCATTGGTTCAAAATCTTTATATTCCTACACATAAAGAGTTTTGTTGATTTGGATCCAATTAGAATTAGGAATAGCCTAAATTGATTTTTACAGCCTAGTCTGTCTCACCCAATCTAGGGTTATCAATCACGTTAGCCTTATAGTTTTTGTGAGACAGGTTTTGATAGTTAGAATTAATTTGAAAAAATTATGATTTATTTTGAAAAACTTAATTTAATTTTGAAAATAATTGATTTTGAGTTTGTATAAAAAAATGTTTGAATTTACAATTAACTGAAAATTTGTGTTAGATTCGAATTTGACAAAGAATAGTTTGAATTTGAATTTCAAAAATTGGCTTCCAGGTCTTGGCGAGGCACTAGGCCTTCTTTGGCCGTAGCCTTATTGGATCATCAACCCTTTCCTTGACAAAGCCTTTTAATGAAATTTCATTTTCAAAACTATTTCTTGAAAAATTCTGGTCTAACTAGATTTGGGTCTTGGATCGGTAGCTTCGGCTAGTTTCACCAGTCTAAAGAGACCAAGTAGAGTATACTTGACCTTATTAGAATTGGCTTCCCTAACGTACTATCATCTCACCTCCACCCAATACTATGTTGTTCAAATTTCAGTTAAGTTGGTTCAGTCCTTAAACTAACCATTCCTAAATCTAAACATGGTAAATTGCAGAAATTAAATAAACAAGCAATCATGCAATTTGCAAACAAAGGTTGAATTTTATCTAATAATAAATATTATTTTTAATTTGGCTCCCCCTGGACTAAAGCCACGATAATGGTTTGGCAAGATGTGAATCTTGTCCTTGGGGATCCAATACTGATTTGATCCAGTTTGTTTGCTCAGGCACAGTTTGGGTACCCATGTCTGAACTTTAGGTCTGGACTGGTTCAGTACAGCATAGTAGGATCTTTGTCTAGATTTGGTTCTATAGCCTAGTCCAGATCGATTTAGAACTGACTTCTGTTTTCCAAAAATCATGTCAAGACCCTTGGAACCAGAAGTGAATCATTATAAAGCTGATCTAAGATCCTTAACTTGAGTTTTCAAGGAGGAGTTCTCTTTCTCAAGTTTTTCAACTTGAGTAGAGGTTCCTTCTTGAACCTTCTCAGTTAAGGATCGAGAGTCAGCTCTCTCTTTCAGGAGTTTTACTTCCTATCGGAGAGATTCGACTCGGAGTTTAGCTTTCGTCAAATCTCGAGAAAGATAGGAAATTAACTCATTTAATTGAATTCTTGAAAATCCACTTAAAGTTATTTCACCGTCCTCTGAGAATGTAAGTTTGCCGTCGTCCGGCTCCCACTCTGACTCGGTTTCGATTTCTTCTGAGGCGGTTAGGGCTAGCAGGTTCGACTGTGGGACCTCTTCTTCTTCGGAGGAGGAGGACTCGTCCCAGGTTGCCTGAAGTGTCTTCTTCCTTCTAGTCTTCTTGGTCTCCATTAGGTTCGGACACTCCGTCTTGTAGTGACCCTTCTTCTTGCACTCATAGCATGTCACGTTTGGTTTGTTCTTGTCATTTGAGGATTCAGCTGGTTCTTCCTTTCTTTGGCTGACTTTTCTTCTGTTGGTCTGGTTCTTCAGTTCTTTGTAGTAGTCTCGGGCTAGCCGAACCAGCTTCGGTCGATTTCCCTCGGTGTCTTCTGAGTCTGAGTCTGAATCAGACTCGGGTGCAGGTTGAGGCTTTTTCTTGGTTGTCTTTCCAGCTTTACCTGCAAGAAAAGCGATGCCTTTCTCGGCCAGATTGCAGTTAGTCTGCTCATGCAACTCTAATTCAGAAAATAGTTCATCTAACTTTATTTTTGAAAGGTCCCTTGAAACTTTGTATGCATCTACTATAGATGCCCACAAGGTGTTTCTCTGGAAAGCGTTGAGAGCGTACCTTATCAAGTCACGGTTTTCTACCTTATGACCGATTGTGTGTAGTCCGTTCATTAACTCCTGAATTCTGGCATGGAGCTGGGCTGCTGTTTCGTTGTCATTCATCTTGATCGTGTATAGCTTGTTCAGGAGGAGATCTCTCTTGCTGATTCGAGTGTCGGAAGTTCCTTCGTGCAGCTCGATCAGCTTGCCCCACAGCTCCTTGGCACTGTTGAATGGTCCTACCCGATTCAACTCTTCCTTAGTCAGGCCGCATTGAAGGGTCTGGGTCGCTTTCGCATCAGCTTCAATTCTTCTTTTCAGAGTGGTATCCCACTCAGTGTACGACTGTGGTACTCCTTCAGCGTTCTTGGGAATCTCCAGCCCAGACTGGATGATTATCCACATGTCCACCTAAGTTTTCAGGTGGACCTCCATTCGACTTTTCCAGTAGGAAAAGTCTTCTCACTGAAAAGTGGAGGTCTGGCTGTGCTGAATCCTTCTTGCATGGCCATTTAACTGAAACTAAAAGAAAAAGGAAAGAGATATCCCAAGACTTGGTCTTGGATTAGTAGTGCGGGAAGTAAAAGAAAAATATTTGTCGAGGGGTGTTGCACTAACCTCGATTAACGAGAAAAATTTCGAACGAAAGACAAAAAATAAAAAATTTTGAAAAAATCTGAAAAATTCTCAAATTGGTAGTTGCACCAAATTTGAGCTTCCCCGCTCTGATACCACTTGTTGGATCGAGAGAAAACGATAGAGGGAAGGTCAATATCGTAAAACGTTTCGGATTGTAAGATAGAGAATGCACAGCGGAAATTAAAACTAAACAACACGCAAACACCAAGATTTTACTTGGTTCGGAGTCGCGGTCGGCTCCTACTCCAAGGCCCACGGTCGTTGACCGTTTACTGCAGGCAATTCTATGTGTGCGCAAAACAGTTTACAGAAGGATGATTACAATAATAGTGCAGTAAAGAAAAAGACAGCTCTTCGTTACCGACGTCCGGTGTGGAATGTATCTCGGAGCAGAGGGACGTCGTCGGCACTTGTATCACGAGTTGGGAGGTTTCTGTAGCAGAGCGCCTCGAGTAGAAGAGTGTGAAAGCGTTGGAAGAAGTTCTTATGCAGAACCCTTGGGGTTGGGTGCTATTTATAGCACTTCGGGGCGCCCTGAACGTCGGGGGCGCCCCCCCATGTGTCAACCGATCCGGAATTGTCTCGGTCAGCCTTTATCCGACTCGAATAGGGCTGAGATTGACTCTGGGGGCGCCCCTGGTTGACCCTTTCAGCGAGCTTCTCGGCTGGATAAAAGTTATCCGCTTCGTTGGCTTAAGCGCGGGGCGCCCTGGGCACTGGGGGCGCCCGGGAGCATGGGGGTGCCCCACCCAGTAAGCTACCAAAGCACTTCTTTGCTTCACTTGTTTTGTATTGGCCTTGGGGGCGCCTGGGACACTGGGGGCGCCCTGCTCAGCTACTTGCCTCTCTCCTTTGGGCATTCTGAGCTGCAGACACACGTTGCTTCAGTCTTGCATCCAGGGTTAGTCCAAGACAATATGAAGCAATAGAGTATTAGGTTTATACAGCCTTAGCTGTCTTGGTTCTGACTTTGGGTCTCCAAAATGGAACCCTAGGTCGAACCGACGCCTACTGTTCCCTCGACGGGGAACGCGTCCTCACCTACTCCTCTCAGGACAATTTACCTGATGCCAACCGGCTCCTCTGGTTGGACTTTTGCCCAGCAGTCCTTCGCTAGGTGCCTAGCTGTCCTTCGCCAGGTCTTCAGTTCCAGGCAGTCCTTCGCCTGGTGCCCAGCAGTCCTTCGCCAGGTCTTCAGTTCCAAGCAGTCCTTCGCCTGGTGCCCAGCAGTCCTTTGCCAGGTCTTTAACTCCTAGTAGCCCTTCGCTAGGTGCCCAGCAGCCCTTCGCTGGGTCTTAGGGTTCTGATGCCTAGCAGTCCTTCGCTAGGAGCCTAGCAGTCCTTCGCTAGGACTTTAATCTGCACACTCAAGTAGTATGTTAGAAAAACAAAACATCTTAACTTTTGAACCCTTTGCCATTGATCAAAACACAGGTTCGACTTGGGTGCTGTCTGCACCAACAATTGGTAAGGTAGACGATCCTGATCCTTCGGTGGATGATTCCCCGGAGCACCTTTAGCTAGCTCTTGTCGCTACTTGTGGGTGGAGAAACCTCGCCACAACCTTGGACAATCACCGAGCAACCCTAGGCTACTAACAAGCTCTAACTAAGCATGTTTCACCAAGAAGAAATAACCTTATATGAACTCCCTTAAATAGAGCTCGAGGCTGAATATGATCGTTACCAGTCGACTGGTCCACTCTGAATTCGAATATCACCGCCTGACCTTTCGAATTCTAGTCACTACCAGTCGACTGATCCTGGATTAGTCAACTGGTCCATCCCTAAGTCTAGAGTTACCCTTCCCGAGTACATTTCTCTCTGCACTCGAACCCTCATAACTTAGTTCCCGAGTACAATTCCCTCAGTACTGGAACCCTCAAGACCTGGTTGACTCTTCATCCAGCAGCCTCGATCTGTTGCCTTCGCGCCCTCTTCGTCTTCAGCTCCCGTCCCTCAGATGTGCACACAAGCCCTCGGCTTGCCTCCATGCCATCCTTCGCGCATGCTTCAAAGTCTGCGTCCCTCGGTTCATCGTTCTTGCTCTAGCAGCCTCGATCTATTGCCTTCAAGCCCTCTTCGACTTTGGCCCTCGTCCCTCAAATGCGCACACAAGCCCTCGGCTTGCCTCCATGCCATCCTTCACGTACGCCTCGAAGTCCGCTTCCCTCGGCATATCGTCCCTGCTTTGTTCATGGTCCCTCAGATGCGCACACAAGCCCACGGCTTGCCTCCATGCCAGTCTTCACCATACCTGAAGACATCCAACCAAGTCTATGTGTATCCTGCAAACCTGCACACTTACATACACATATTTGATCAACATAAAACCCTAACTTAATCATATTGACACACACATCAAAATCCATGATCCTCCAGATCATACTTGGGTCGATTGCCCCAATAGTCATGTGGTAAATGAGCCCATAACCTCTAGAACTATAAGACAATATCAAGATCATCCCATTGACCAAATAGTTGGAGATGTTACCCAAGAACTAAGGATTAGATCCTACTTTAGAGATCACACTAGTCAAATTACTTTAATTTCACAACTAGAACCAAAATCAATTTATGAAGCCTTAGGTGATGTGGAATGGATTCTAGCCATGCAAGAAGAGTTGAATCAATTTGAAAGAAGTGAAGTGTGAGAGTTAGTTCCTAACCCAATGATAGTACCATTGTCACCACAAGATGGGTATTTAGGAACAAATTGGATGATCAAGGGAAAATTACTAGAAACAAGGCTAGGTTGGTAGCAAGGGGATTCAATCAATTTTAGGATCTTGACTATGATCAGACATATGCTCCCGTAGCTAGATTAGAATCTATTCGGATTTTATTAGGATATGCGCTCACATGGGTTTTAAGCATCATCAAATGGATGTGAAATCGACATTTCTTAATGGAGTTATTAAGGAGGAGGTATATGTAGAACAACCACCCAGGTTTGAAAACACAAATTATCCTAATCATGTCTATAAACTAAGAAACGCCTTGTATGGACTAAAACAAGCACCCCGGGCTTGGTATAAGAGGCTCTCATCTTTCTTAGTATCCAAGGGTTTTAGAAGGGGAACAATTGATCCAACTTTATTTCTAAAATTTAAGGATAAGGACATTTTTGTGGCCCAAGTTTACGTTGATGACATCATTTTTGGGTCAACAAATAGTGAGTTTCTTCATGAGTTTATCAAGTGTTGGAAAATGAGTTTGAAATGAGTCTAGTTGGGGAATTGACCTTCTTCTTAGGATTACAAGTCAAACAAACAAATGAAGGGACTCATGTTAATCAAACAAAATATACTAAAGAAATTATAAAGAAATTTGGGTTAGAAAATGCTAAGGTAGCATCTACCCCCATTAGCACAAATGTCAAGATGGATATTGATCTTGAAGGAAAGGTAGTGGATGCAAAACAATATAGGAGCATGATTGGTAGCTCATTATATCTAACCGCTAGTAAACTGGATATATTATTTGCGGTAGGTATGTGTGCAAGGTATCAATCTTGTGCCAAAGAGTCTCACCTAGTGGTAGTAAAAAGGATCTTAAAGTATATTAAGGGTACTCTTAATGTCGGTCTTTGGTATCCTAGAACTCCAATCATTGAACTATTTGGATACACCGACTCAGATTATGCGGGTTACAAATTAGATAGAAAGAGTACTAGTGGTGGATGCCAATATATTGGATCATCTTTAGTTAGTTGGAGTAGTAAAAAACAACCATGTGTTGCCTTATCTACAACCGAGGCCAAATATGTAGCAATGGGTGGTTGTGTGTCTCAATTACTTTGGATCATGCATACCTTAGAGGATTATGAGCTTCATTATTCCAAGGTCAAGGTTTTATGTGACAATGTGAGTACTATTAATTTGACTAAGAATCCGATGCATCATTCTAGGACAAAACACAATGAAGTAAAGCATCACTTCATTAGGGATCATGTGGCCAGGGGTGATATAGAATTACATTATATTGAATTAAAGTCTAACCTTGCCGACATATTTACCAAGTATCTTCCCGAAGCGGAGTTCACATATTTAAGAAGAGGACTTGGTATGTGTTTTGTACAAGTGTAGGATTGGCCTTGGAATAATACAATAGGAAGGTAGTGCATGATTCATTAGGATGATACAAATGATTCACTTATGCTTATGGCATATTGTTGGGTTATTAGATGTATCACATTATTGAAAATAGACCAACTATGGGGAAAGCATATGTTTAATTAATGGACATCTTGCCCAACGATCATAGTTGGACATTTCAAATATTTCAAAAACATTTCTGTGTTTATTTGCTATGACATATGTTTGGGAAAAACATGATTTCAAAACTATATAGAAAGTTTGATACCAAATTGAAGTTTTTCAAGGGTTTTGAGTTTTTGTCAAAAAGTCAAACATGTTTGGATTTTTTCATGAACTTATATTTTTCCCTGCTAGAGTACATCATATGAAACATGTTTGCAAACTTTTATGATTTTTCAAATTTTTTGAAATTGTTGGAGCGTTTCTGAAATTCGGCCCAGAATTTGAAATATGCAGACTGAAGCTTATCAGTCGACTGCCCCATGGGGCAGTCGACTTGTACCTCTGATTTCAGAAATCTGGGATTTTTTTGAGGAAGAAAAGTATCCCTAATTGATGCCATTGGTTATTGTTGCTTCGGGCAACCCTTTTGATGGTGTTAAATGGGGAGAGTTGGGTGGTTTAAGTTAGTGTTTGGAACTTAAATTATGATTTATGCAAATTGAAAATTGGGTGTGAGGGCATAGGTTAAGGGGGAGGTTGCCTCTTGTTTTTGCTATGTCTATAATTTTCAATTGTTGTTGTTTTATCTAACTTAAACATATTTCCACACATCAAAAAGGGGGAGATTGTTGAGGCAATCGGCCCAAGTATGATTGAGAGGATCATGATTTTGATGTGTGTGTGCCAATATGAATAAGTTAGGGTATTATGTTGTTTTGATATGTGTGATTGAGTCTTGCAAGACTTGGTGAGTCACACATGGAGTACACATCCGAGGGACGAGAGCCGAGGGAAGAGGACTCCAAGGGCAAGCCACGGGAAGTGGACTTGAAAGGGCATACGTGAAGGATGACATGAAGGCAAGCCGGGGGCTTGTGTGCGCATCTGAGGGACGACAGCTGGTGGAAGAGGACTTCAATGGGCAAGACAAGGGAGTGAACTTGAAGGCATACATGAAGGGTGGTCTTTAGAGTGAGTGTGAGTGGAATTGTACTCGGGGCAGTCGACTACGGTTGGGGCAATCGACTACCAAACCTCACAGAAAGATTAGTCGACTGGTCTTGGACCAGTCGACTGATCTTGGACCAGTCGACTGATCATGTTTGAAAACTAGCCGTTGGCTAGCTGTTTTGCTGGGACCAGTCGACTGCCCGATTGGTATCGGGTTGGACAGCTTATGGAGCTGTCCTTTACTCTATTTAAATGGAGATTTTTGAGCAGGTCAAGGTTGCCGTTCTATATAGTAGAATCAGGTCCCAAGTGGTCAAAATCTCCAGGTCGTCCTCTCACTTTCATTTCATGTTTGTAAAGAGGAAGAGTTTCATTTGTGAAGGTTTCTCCACCTTGAAGGAGGCATTCATAGTGGAGCTCGTGCGTGTGTATGGATCCTTGGACTAGTCACCTCTCTAAGATGGATACCAAGTAAATCAGGGGGTTAGCATTGTTTCTACTATGTTTATTGATTTTGTTTGTGTTTAGCTAACCATCTTTGTAGACAAAATCGAAAGCAAGTTATTCACCCCCCCCCCCCTCAAGCTTATGCCGCGATCCTAACAGTCATGCCTTTTAGTGCTTCCTTCGGTCTCGGTCCTTATTGTCGGGTCCACAGTCTCTCATGACTCACTTGTCTCTTCATTGTGGCTTTGACCTATTGCCTTCAAGCCTACTTCACATTGACTCATGTCCCTCGGATGCATACAAGCCCTCGGCTCATCACAATGTTATCCTTCGTGTATGCCTCGAAGTGCACTTCCCTCGGTCATCCTTGCTGCCTTGTCCACGGTCTCTCGGATACTCCATCCTTCACTAGACTCGAAGCTATCAAGTTGAGTCATATGTGTATCCTGCAAACCTGTACACTCAAATATATATATCAAATACAAGGGTGAATCTAACTTAAACTCATTGTTCAAACATCAAAACACATGGTCACACCGGACCATTGCGATTGCCTCAACAGTTGCATCATATATCATGTCACTATTTTTTTGTTCTTCATAGCAAAATGCTAGCACGCTTATTCTAGATATTTATGTTGTTGTGATTTAGTGTGCTAATATACTTAATAATCTTTTTTTCCCTATTCATAGTGGCATGAAGAGAGTATTGTTTTTAATGAAGAATTTGAGTGTTGACCTAATTTTAAGATTTCTTCACACTATATTTTACTTTGATTGTTGATATTTTTGAAAATAATAATGATTGATAAACTGGACTAATACTTTTGTTTCCTAGATGACCTCTCAACTACATTTTAATTACTGGATATACTCGGATCATGTCAACTTATAAGGAAAATCAAAATCTAAAAAAAAAGAAAAAAAAAGTTTACTCAAGTGTTACTTTTTGTAAGTACTTAGGAAAAAAAATTGAGAATAAGTTATCGTGAGTGAAACTAACAAGTTATCCCTTTGAGACCAAATTAGATTACTGGGGAAATAATTGTTATATTTCTCTTGATACCGAACACTTTTTTGAGACTTTGTGTAAACATTAAGGGGGAAGAACCTTGTATGTGGTAGGTAAATATCTATTGCTGGAAGCATATGGAACACGGTTAGATGACAACTTGACTAAGCTTGGAGATTGCCCTCTTAAAAAAGTTAGGTCACTCATTGCACCGAGCATGAAGAACTTCTACTTATGTCACACTTAAACAATTTTTATATCATGCTCATCAATGAAATTACACGATAGGACTAGACGGATTCACTAGGGATTATGATGCATCAATTCGACATAAATCTAAATTAAAGGTTTTTACTTGAGAACGAACAAAGTTTTAAGTCTGAGATATGATATACATAGATTATGCATGTTTCTAAGTATTGTTTGTCATATATTCACTTGTATTTCATGAGCACGATTTACATGTTAAGATCGTTGATGATTCCAGAATTCCTTGTCCCATGTAACGCCCCATTGTTTTCACAGTAAACTAGTAATGTTCAACAATACTCGAAACCACTCCAACTTCAATGATGAATTTCTTGATCCAAATTGCTTCCTTTGCTATTTCATAAGCAGCAATGTATTCTGCCTTAGTGGAAGAATCAGTAATGGTTTCCTATTTGGAACTTTTCCAACTTATTGTGTCTCTATTTAGAGTGAATAAGTATCCAGACTACGACTTAGAATCATCCTTGTCCATCTAGAAGCGGGCATCAATATACTCACATATTACCATATCACCATCTTTATATATCAAGAACACATCCTTAGTTATTCTCTAGTACTTAAGCATTACCTTGATAGTTGTTAATAATATGAGAAAAGTGTCCTAAGGCAATCGCCTTATGATTGTAAACATTCATTTTAATAAATGAAAATTCACTATTTGAGTATACATGTTTGTGTATTTGATTGACATCTTAAACTCATTTACTGAATGTCCGCAATACAATTCACAGCATGAGAGAATTTGTGATGAATTCACAACTAGTGATTATCTCTACATGTGCAATTGTGAAGTATTGAAATTGTCCCTAGTCGATGAATTGATAAACACGGACACTATCAATTCTATTGAGACTAGCATGGGTTATTCTCTAATCAGCTGATTCTCACTAACTGGTGACATTGGGATGTCCGGAGATAAACATGAATGCTAGTTAAGGGAACTAGTTCATTGGAGTGACTGGCTGTAAAACTTCACATGGTAGTCTATATATGGACATGTCAGTGAAGTTCTTACCGCAGCTTAAGTGTGATGTTCCTTTGACTTGCGGTGTTTAAGTCATCTTGGTCATGGAGACTTATACTTTAACATCTTAAGCAAGCATCTCCAAGGAGGTGTGGACCCAGGATGATTGGGTATAAGCCGAAGTGCCCGACGATGTTTGAACAGCCTACAAAGGATTTACCACTCCTTGCGAGGAGATGTATACCCAGGCCTATCGTCGGATTGTTACTCAAAGCCTCTGGCTAGAGCATGTCATGTTTAGAATATGAGTCTCTTAAATACATGAGAGTAATTAGAAATCCAAAGGATGAGAGAACGTTACTTGGGCTAGATGTGACGTAGTCAGCCTAGTGGGGACTGACACACACAGACCATGTCCTGAACCAAGTGGGTATAAGATGGTTAAGGGAATGAGGCACGATTCATTAGAGCTGCTGAAGGGTTTCAGAATTATTTCTGAGGTCAACCGTTGATCTTTCGATTAATTGGGGATCATGATGTACTACTAGGTGTCACTCATGATCGTTCTATAATTGGTTGATTATAGACGGCCAACATAAATCGAAAGCCTATTTAGTCACACGCACAACGGGTAATCTGAGGGATTTAATACGAGTTGAAAATTGGATTTTTCGATCAATAGAAATAAGTCAAATCTGAATTTGTCAGAGGCGCATCGGAAGCTTAAATTGGCTAAGTCTTTTGAAGGCTTATTGGGTGAATTAAATGAGTTTAATTCGCGAGGAGAAGGGCTTGGTGTGGCCGGCCAAAGAGGGTGTCCACCCTCTTTGGTTTGGCCGACCACAATATTGGGGAAAAACCAATTTATTTGGTTTAATTAATAAAATAAATCTAGCACGATTTGTTTTATAAATTATGGATAAATAAATTTGTATAAAGAAATTTATATAAATAAATTTATAGAAATTTATTCTTTTTATGGAAATTAAAGTGATCCATGGAATGGTTTATTTTAATTTTATAAAATCAATTATGAATTGATTTTTTCATAATAAGAAAATTTATAAATTTCTTGTAAAATTTATTCCATAATAAAAGGAGAGATGTATTTGTTTTATTATAAAATTAGTTATAATAAAACTTTGTTTAAACGGAATAATTCATAAAGAAAATTTATAGGATAAATTTCTTATGAAAAATTCCGTTAAAGGGGAGACTTGGCAAGGGAGAGGCTACTATATAAAGGAACCAAGGCTAGGCTTGATTTCCTTAATAGATTGATCAAGAGATTAACTCTCTCCCTCTCTCTCTCTAACTCTCTCTCTCTCTAGGGCCGGCACCCTTTCTCTCTCTAGGGCCGGCTCTCTCTCCTCCCCAAGGGCCGGCGCAAGCACCTAGGGTGCCCGTGAGTTTCCTCCACCAAGTTCGTGCCGAAGAAGAAGAAGAAGCGGATCGCGACTCCTTCCTTCCTTTCCCGGAATTTTGATTCCGTTACTTGGTGGTTAGTTTCCATCCTTCTCTCTTGATTTTCTAGTTGTCTTTGGAGAATCTAGTAGTTCTCGTCGACTCAAAACTCGTGGCTTTGCGAAGTCATCCTGAAGAGAACTCGGCGTGGACGCGAATAGAGGTGGAGCTTCCAAGGGACGCTACGGTTGGATCTCGTCCCTTACTTCGAGTTACGCGAGGTACTAAGTAAATTAGTTTACTTTTCTGCAAAGTTTTAATTTATGATCATGTCCACACATCATAAGGTTGCATGCTAGATACGTGGTTAAAATAATTTGAGAAATTATTTTATGCTAATTCTTTCGCTGCACGTAAAAATTTAAAATTTTACGAACCCGTATCCTTGTCAACATGCACCCGGTCCCAACAGTGGTATCAGAGCCGGTTAGTGTTCGACATAATCATATAATTGTTTTGCGGAAAACATTGTCATAATCTACATTTTGGAAAAATTTTCCAATTATTATAAATTTTAGATTTTGGAATTTCAAAGTTTGGAAATCCTCATGAAATTTCGCAAACGTTTGAAATATCCTAGTTTTCGAAATTTTATGATAATTGTGAAAACTTCCCATCTTTGGAAACTTTCCAATTTTGGAAATTTTCTATTTTAGAAATTTTCCAATTTTGGAAATATGTAAGTTTTCTTTGTACCAGAAACTTACAATTATTCTGAAAACCTATTATGAAATCTCGCAATTTTGGGCACTTTCTTTCAAGAAAGTCTAGACAAATTTATGGACAATTAATTGACAATTAAATTTGAATTGGTTTTTAAATTGACAACAAAATTCTTTATTTTGGATTGAGCCTCGGGGAGCCATCCAATTTAAAGTTAGTTGTTGTAATTTAATTTCCTAATTTTAAATAAAATTGTCATGTTTAATTTGGTTACGCTTCCGAAGCGGACCAAATTGGATTTACGACAAATTACTTTTCTTTGGGTATCTGAGCCTCGGGGAGTCACCCTTAGAAAACGATTTGTTGTAATTAATTAAATCCATGAATAAAATATGATTTAAGAGGTGATGCTCTTACATATTGTTGTCTCCAAAATTAATTAGGAAAATAGTTTCCTATAGAGTTTCTTAAATGAGATTTTCATGAAAATAATATGTGGTTGAATTAAGGGAATTGTCTCTTAATTTAATAAGATTTGATTTAGAGAAATCAAAGTCTTAAACATATTATTTCCAAAATTAATTATGACAATTTAGGAAATTGTTTCCCAAAACAATTCCTTTAATAAAGTATGAAATTAGAATTAGGAAATCCGGTTCCTAATTCAATTAATGAGACTTGATAAATTAAGTCACATACATACTTTATTAAGGAAATCGTTAGTCATGACATAATTATATGTCATGAATGTGCTTAGAAAAGAAAGGATGAGATCCAAAACCCCTTACAAAATATTAAGGCCAACACCTTCCATTAATATGGTTAGAATCGAAGTTTTGTTTCTCGTTTGGGTTGATGGACACATCCATGCCAGGCTTTAACCTCAACATGTTCAAACCATAGAATTAGTTTATGAATAATATAGTTGGAGTCAGAGGTCAATCCTTAGTTTTGGTTGTTGGACACATCCAAGCCTGACTAAACGGTTGAATGAGCTCCAACCATATTAAAACTATTTCTTGATTAATGGGTCAACCTTAAGCTTGGAGCATCGATTTGTTGTGCCACAGCCAAGGTCGATGTAAAGAGAGGTGCAGTTGGGTGCTATGTATATTGTTGCATACTTGTTAATGAGTTAACAACCCAATGATTTATGCAAACATTCAATTAGTTGATAGCATAAAGTGATAGTTACATATATGTGATATGTAATCGATATAATTACCTACCTTCATAGCTAAGAATAACTTGATGGCCACAGCCATGGTTGTTCTTATCTATGGTTGGATATCAACCTATTTGGAGATGTTCCTACGATCTCCCGAATTGATAAAAAGGGTTATTCAATTTGAAAAATAAATAGGATTTTATTAATGTATGTTGATACATTCTTTATCATTCTTCTCACATAAGCTCAATTTGTATTTCTAGGTTAATCACTTGATCATGTCTTCTCTGAATTTGCGTTCCATTTTGGACACCAATAAACTGACCGGGCCGAACTTCATGGACTGGCTTTGAAACCTGAGGATAGTCCTCAAGGCAGAGAAGCTTGCTTATGTCATTGAAGATCAACTTCCCAACCGTCCTCCTGAGGGTGTAACTCCAGACCAGTTAGTGGCCTATCAGAAACATGTGACCGATTCTGAACTTGCGAGTTGCATCATGCTAGCCTCTATGGTACCTGAGATGTAAAAGCAGCATGAGCATATGGATGCTTATACCATCATCTTCCATCTTCATGAGTTATTTGAAGAGCAGGCGAGATCCGAAAGTTTCGAAGTCTCCAGACTCCTCTTCACCTCTAGGATGTAGGAAGACACTTCTGCCTCACAGTTTGTGTTAAAGATGTTGGGGTACATTGAGCGACTGAGCACACTCGGTTTTGCAATGGATCATGAACTAAGTATTGACTTAATTCTGCATTGTTTGGCCAAAGGTTATTCACAATTTGTGATGAACTATCGGATGAACAAGTTGGAGACTACCATTCCTGAGTTGCTCAACCTGCTGAAGACTGTAGAGCCTTCTGTAAAGCAGGATCAGAAGACGGTACTATTAGTTGGTTCCTCGAAGAAAGGTTCTAAGAGGAAGGCCAAAGAACAGAATAAAGGAAAGAAGAAAAAGGCCAAAAAGACTGAAAAGGCACCAAAAGGCACTTGCCATCACTGTGGCAAGGAGGGTCACTGGCGAAGAAACTGCAAGGTTTATCTTGAGTCCTTGAAGAAGAAGGCATCCGATGCCCCATCCTCTTCAAGTATCTTCGTTATTGAATGTCACTCTATTTCCTCAAATACCTGGGTACTTGATACTGGGTGTAGCTCACATATATGTAATGACATACAGGGGCTAAGGAATAGAAGAAGACTTGTCAAAGGAGAAGTGAATTTGCGAGTTGGAAATGGAGCAAAGATTGCTGCTGTTGACATCAGAACATATTTGCTAAAGCTCCATACTGGACGTGTCTTAGAATTGGATAATTGTTATTTTGTTCCTTCGTTAATAAAGAACATTGTATCTATTTCATGTTTGAATGAAAAGGGTTATCATTTAACTTTTAGTAACAATTGTTGTTACATAACTTTAAATGTCGTTCTTTATGGTAATGGAACTTTGTGCAATGGTATCTACACGTTAGATTTATCCGGTGACGTTTTCAATATCGAAGTTAGCAACAAACATGCTCGAATAGATAATCAAATAGACTCCTACACGTGGCATTGCCGTCTTGGCCATGTAAGTAAGAAACGCATGACCGAATTACACCGATGTGGAATTCTGGAATCATTTGAACCCGGTTCATTTAATACATGCGAATCATGCTTAAAAGGCAAGATGACCAAATTACCCTTTTCCGGAAAAGGTAATCCAGTGGGAGAATTGCTTGGTCTAATACATACTGATGTATGTGGACCAATGTCAACTCTAGCATAAGGAGGCTATAGCTACTTCATCACCTTTATTGATGATCACTCACGATTCGGGTACGTGTTCTTGATGAAACACAAATCTGAAGCTTTTGAGAAATTCAAGGAGTTCAGAAATGAAGTAGAGAAACAACTTGGCAAAACTATTAAGATACTTCGATTCGATCGGGGTGGTGAATACTTAAGTCAAGAGTTTCAAGATTATCTTAGGGACAATGGGATATTGTCCCAATGGACTCCGCCGTATACACCACAGCATAATGGTGTATCTGAGAGGCGCAACCGAACCTTGATGGACATGGTTTGGTCGATGATGAATCATGCAACTCTTCCAAAATCCTTTTGGGGCTATGCACTTAAGACAGCTGTTTACTTGCTAAACAGAGTCTCGACCAAGGTAGTCTCTACTACTCCATATGAGACATGGAATAGTAAGAAACCTCACTTAACTCACCTTAAGATATGGGGTTATCCTGCTTATGTGAAGCGGACTGTATCAGACAAATTGGATGCTAAGTCTGATAAATGTCTATTTATTGGATACCCTAAGGAAACAAAGGGTTACCAATTCTATCATCCCTTGGAACAAAAGGTGTTTGTTTCAAGGCATGCTGTATTTCTGGAAAGAGAATTTCTTTTACAAGAAAACAGTGGGAGTAGCATTGAACTTGATGAAGTTCAAGAAACTCCAATAGACATTACAGAGACACCTAGTCTAGACCCACAACCAATAACTCATAATGATGAGCTATCAGTTGAACCTAAAACAACAACACCTCTTCGTAGATCTGACACGCAATATTCCAGAGAGATACGAATTTCTTATAAGTGAATCGAACGACGTGTTACTCATAAGCGATGACGAACCTATCAATAATAAAGATGTTCTGAAAAGTTCAGAAAGGGACAAATGGCTTGAAGCCATGAAGTCGGAAATGGATTTCATGTACGAAAATCAAGTATGGGACTTGGTTAACCCACCTGAAGGGATTAAACCCATAGGGTGCAAGTGGGTTTTCAAGAAGAAAACCGACATGGATGGTAATGATGTTACCTTTAAGGCTAGATTAGTGGCAAAAGGATATCGTCAGAAACCAGGAATTGATTATGACGAAACCTATTCGCCAGTAGCTATGCTTAAATCCATTCGGATGCTCCTAGCCATAGCAGCTCATTATGATTATGAGATATAGCAAATGGATGTGAAAATATCTTTCCTTAATGGAAACCTGCTTGAGGATGTATACATGATACAACCTGAAGGTTTCACATCGGTTGATAAAACCAAAGTATGCAAGCTTCGACGATCCATATATGGACTGAAACAAGCATCCAGGAGCTGGAACATCCGTTTTGATAAGACAATCAAAGAGTTTGATTTCTCACAAAATCCTGACGAACCTTGTGTGTACAAGAAGGTTAGTGGGAGTGCAGTCGTATTCCTAGTATTATATGTCGATGACATATTACTTATAGGAAACGATATATCAGTCTTACAGACAGTTAAAATTTGGTTGTCCAAAACTTTCTCCATGAATGACCTGGGAGAAGCAACCTATATCCTTGAGATTAGAATCTATAGAGATAGATCAAAACGGTTGCTTGGTCTTTCACAGTCTACATATATAGACCGAGTGCTAAAAAGGTTTAGCATGTCGGAATCCAAGAAAGGTTACCCATCAGGCATGGGATCAACCTTTCAAAGTCTATGTGTCCGCGCACAGAAGACGAGAGGATTTGCATAAATAAGATTCCTTATGCATCCGCGATAGGATCTATCATGTATGCTATGTTATGTACAAGGCCCGATGTATCGTATGCTCTGAGCGTCACAAGCAGATACCAGTCGGATCCAGGAATGGATCATTGGGCGGCTGTCAAGACAATCCTTAAGTACTTAAGAAGAACTAAAGATGTGTTCCTAATATATGGAGAAGGAGATATGGTAATACGTGGGTATACAGATGCCAGTTTCTAGACTGATAAGGATGACTCCAAATCTCAGTCTGGATACGTATTTACTTTAAATGGAGGCGCAATAAGTTGGAAGAGTTCCAAACAAGACACCGTAGCAGATTCTACCACGGAAGCGGAATATATCGCAGCTTCGGAAGCAGCAAAGGAAGCAGTCTGGATCAAGAAGTGTGTCTCCGAACTTGGTGTGGTTCCAACCATTGATGAAGCAGTGCCGGTTTACTGCGACAACAATGGAGCTATTGCACAAGCAAAGGAACCAAGGTCTCATCAGCGATCCAAACATGTGCTTCGCTGCTATCATCTGATCAGAGAGATTATAAGTAGGAATGATATACAAATTGAGAAAATTCCCACTAAAAGGAATTTAGCGGATCCTTTAACTAAGGCCTTGCCTCAAAGCAAGTTTGAGGGTAATGATAGAGCCTGTGGTATTGGATACCATAGCGATTGACATTAGGCCAAGTGGGAGTTTGTTAGTAATATGAGAGAAGTGTCCTAAGGCAATCGCCTTATGATTGTAAACATTTATTTTACTAAATGAAAATTCACTATTTGAGTATACATGTTTGTGTATTTAATTGGGATCTTAAACTCATTTACTGAATGTCCGCAATACAATTCACAGCATGAGAGAATTTGTGATGAATTCACAACTAGTGATTATCTCTACATGTGCAATTGTGAAGTATTGAAATTGTCCCTAGTCGATGAATTGATAAACACGGACACTATCAATTCTGTTGAGACTAGCATGGGTTATTCTCTAATCAGCTGATTCTCACAGGCTGGTGACATTGGGATGTCCGGAGATAAACATGAATGCTAGTTAAGGGAACTAGTTCATTGGAGTGACTGGCTGTAAAACTTCATATGATAGTCTATATATAGACATGTCAGTGAAGTTCTTACCGCAGCTTAAGTGCGATGTTCCTTTGACTTGCGGTGTTCAAGTCATCTTGGTCATGGAGACTTATACTTTAACATCTTAAGCAAGCATCTCCAAGGAGGTGTGGACCCAGGATGATTGGGTATAAGCCGAAGTGCCCGAAGATGTTTGAACAGCCTACAAAGGATTCACCACTCCTTGCGAGGAGATGTATACCCAGGCCTATCGTCGGATTGTTACTCAAAGCCTCTGGCCAGAGCATGTCATGTTTAGAGTATGAGTCTCTTAAATACATGAGAGTAATTAGAAATCCAAAGGACGAGAGAACGTTACTTGGGCTAGGTGTGACATAGTCAGCCTAGTGGGGACTGACACACACAGACCATGTCCTGAACCAAGTGGGTATAAGATGGTGAAGGGAATGAGGCACGATTCATTAGAGCTGCTGAAGGGTTTTAGAATTATTTCTGAGGTCAACCATTGATCTTTCGATTAATTAGGGATCATGATGTACTACTAGGTGCCACTCATGATCGTTCTATAATTGGTTGATTATAGACGGCCAACATAAATCTAAAGCCTATTTAGTCACACGCACAACGGGTAATCCGAGGGATTTAAAACGAGTTGAAAATTAGATTTTCCGATCAAGAGAAATAAGTCGAATCTGAATTTGTCAGAGGCGCATCGGAAGCTTAAATTGGCTAAGTCTTTTGAAGGCTTATTGGGCGAATTAAATGAGTTTAATTCGAGAGGAGAAGGGCTTGGTGTGGCCGGCCAAAGAGGGTGTCCACCCTCTTTGGTTTGGCCGGCCACAATATTGGGGAAAAACCAATTTATTTGGTTTAATTAATAAAATAAATCTAGCGCGATTTGTTTTATAAATTATGGATAAATAAATTTATATAAAGAAATTTATATAAATAAATTTATAGAAATTTATTCTTTTTATGGAAATTAAAATGATCCATGGAATGGTTTATTTTAATTTTATAAAATCAATTATGAATTGATTTTTTCATAATAAGAAAATTTATAAATTTTTTGTAAAATTTATTCCATAATAAAAGGAGAGATGTATTTGTTTTATTATAAAATTAGTTATAATAAAACTTGGTTTAAATGGAATAATTCATAAAGAAAATTTATAGGATAAATTTCTTATGAAAAATTCCGTTAAAGGGGAGACTTGGCAAGGGAGAGGCTACTATATAAAGGAACCAAGGCTAGGCTTGATTTCCTTAATAGATTGATCAAGAGATTAACTCTCTCCCTCTCTCTCTCTAACTCTCTCTCTCTCTCTAGGGCCGGCGCCCTTTTTCTCTCTAGGGACGGCTCTCTCTCCTACCCTAGGGCCGGCGCAAGCACCTAGGGTGCCCATGAGTTTCCTCCACCAAGTTCGTGCAACGAAGAAGAAGAAGCGGATCGCGACCCCTTCCTTCCTTTCCCGGAATTTTGATTCCGTTACTTGGTGGTTAGTTTCCATCCTTCTCTCTTGATTTTCTAGTTGTCTTTGGAGAATCTAGTAGTTCTCGTCGACACAAAACTCGTGGCTTTGTGAAGTCATCCCGAAGAGAACTCGGCGTGGACGCGAATAGAGGCGGAGCTTCCAAGGGACGCTACGGTTGGATCTCGTCCCTTACTTCGAGTTACGCGAGGTACTAAGTAAATTAGTTTACTTTTCCGCAAAGTTTTAATTTATGATCATGTCCACACATCATAAGGTTGCATGCTAGATACATGGTTAAAATAATTTGAGATATTATTTTATGCTAATTCTTCCGCTGCACGTAAAAATTTAAAATTTTACGAACCCGTATCCTTATCAACATGCACCCGGTCCCAACAATAGTCACCCAGAAATCCATTCCTGATCTAACTGATATCTACTCATGAGTAATACATCATTCGATTCACTTATGATAAATCCATCTCTCTCAGGAATTAGATGTGCCCTACTAGGTGGCAAAAGACGATTCACTCGCCCCCAGCGCCCCCGCCAACCTGTCCCAGGGTCAACACGGAGGAGGTAAATCACGGGGGCTCCTAACCCGGATGTTGTGGCTAGCACGTTGGGAGGGTGGGCATACTGGATTTGCCAGGATTTGACCCCCAGACCTCTTAGTTGTGTCCTACTAGATCTATGAAGAGATGGTGTAATAATAGATTCAGCCGTTACCTCATCCTCATGAGTAATCGACTATTGCTCCTGATTAGGCATCTCTTTGGTGTCTATTGGAGTCTCTTGAATTGCCCCATGTTCAACCTCACTCCTACTGTTTTTGCTACCACAAAAACTCTTTTTCTAGGAATACAACATGTCTTAAAAAAACACCTTTTGTTCCAAGAGATGATAAAATTGATAACCCCTTGTTTCTTTAGGATAATTAATAAGTAGACACTTATCAGACTTAACATTCAACTTATCTAATGAAGTCTTTTTCACGTAAGAAAAGCAACCTCATGTTGTTAAGCAAGACAAGTAAGGTTTCATACAAGTCCGTGTCTCATATGGAGTAGTAGAGACTGTCTTAGTTGAGACTCTGTTTAACAAGTAAATAGTTGTCTCAAATGCGTAACCATAAAAGGATTTGGGAAGACTTTCATGATTCATCATCGGCCTAATCATGTCCACCAAGGTTCAGTTTCACCTTTCTAACACACTATTGTGTTGTGGTGTATAAGGCAAAGTCCATCGAGACAATATGGCTTTGTCTCTCTGAGATAATCCTAAAACTCTTAGCTTATGTATTCTCCACCTCGATTTGATTGAAGTGTATTGTTACTTTTGTCTAGTTGTTTCTCTACTTCATGTTTATATATATATTTTTTGAACTTTTCAAAAGTCTCATACTTGTATCTCAAAAGATTCACGTACCCAAATCATGAGTGATCATTGATGAAGGTAATGAAGTAGTTATAACCTCCTCATGCATGAGTTGACATAGATGCACATATATTAGTTTGCATAAGGGTCAACACATCATTCTCTCATTTACCCTTTCCCTTAAAAGTAACTTAGTCATTTTGCCTTTTAAGCATGAAGTGCATGTATCAAATGAATTGAATTTAAATGATTCTAAAATTCTATACTTGTACAATTCGAACATGCGTTTCTTACTTATGTGGCCAAGGCAATAATGTCACATGTAGGAGGTTAACAGATCATTTCTTCAAGCGCGTTTATTACTCGCTTCGATATTGAAATCGTTATTGGATATATATAACCCGTAGATAATATTGCATAACATTCCAATCGTATAAACAACAACAATTAAAATTATGTAATAATAATTATTACAAAAAGTTAAATAATTTTTTTTTCTATTTAAACAAGAAATATAAACAATGTTCGTTATTTAAGAAGAAACATAATAATAATAATTATTTAATTCCAAAACTAGCAATAGGCTTGGTTCAAAAATCAAACTATCTTAATTTAAAACCAAACTAACTTTTGTTCATAACTAAATCAAATCAATTTGTTTTATTAGTAAACCATAATGAATCTATCTCGCCTACAAGAGGCGCGGACCACTACCACTTTCAACCCACCAAATATTATTCATATTTGCCCTTCATCTAGTTTTACCATATTCAATTTCTCTCAATCTAAGAATCTTATTCTCAAATTTGTTTTACTTCTTTCAGATATACTCATAGTGCGTGTGGCCCAATAGGTTCCTGCTTATATTGGTCATTCATAATTAACCATTAATTATGAATTGGTCATGAGTGGTACCTATTAGTACATCATGATCCGTAATTGATCGAAAAATCTTAATTGATCCTAGAATAATTATGAACCCTTCAGTAGCAATAGTTATCGATGTGCATGTTCCTTTCACTTATCTTTTATCCATTTGGTTTAGGACATGATCTATATGTCAGTCCTCAGTAGGTTGATTATATCACACTTAGCTCAAATAGTAGTTCTTGTCCTATAAATTCAAATTACTCAAACACTTGTCCAAGAAAATCATCCTCTTGACGTGTAATGCTTTAGCCAAAGACTTATAAGTAATAATCCTGACAAGAGGTCATTGGATATATATCTCCTTATAAAAAGAGTGGTGAATCCTCTGTGAGCTATTCAAACACCTTCGGGCATATGACTTATACTCAACCATCCCAGACTTACACCTTCTAAGAGATGTTTAATAAAATGTCAAAGTATAAGTATCCGTGACCAAGATGACTTGAATACCTTAAGTTTAAGAAAACTTACACTCGAATTATAGTGAAATATTCATCGACATATAGAGAATCATATGAATTCTTATAGCATGTCACATCTAATGAACTAGATACTTTAAACCAATATCAATATGTTAACTTTCAGCATTCCAATGTTTCCGACCAATGAGGACAGATTGCTTGGATAAACCAAGGAGCAAAACATACGCTAACATTATAAAAGTTTTGATATTCAATCTCATCAATTCATCAACTGGAAAGTATTTCAATACGTACATAATTACAAATTGAGAGATAGCTACTAATTGTGATCCAATCACAATTACTCTCATGCTATGCATTATACATATAAAATGCTCACTCAAATAAAAATTTTATTTATCCAATAAATAATACAATATCTAAGGTAATCATCTTAAAACACTCTTAAATAATACATATAGAATGCACACACAAATATAACAGTTTTTTTCCCAAGAAAAAGGGAAATGAAGCCTACAGATCCAAAGAAAGGGGAAAGCTGCAAAAAAAAATTGAGGACACAGATTTAGAGAAGTACAGCGAATGGGAGAGCACATGCTCTCTTCTACTTTGAGTTTTGGCGAGAAATCAACGAGGAATCCATATTCGTCGCTAAATCAACAACGAATCCTTGAATACGTCACTAAATTTGGCGATAAACAGAATATTTGTTGCTAAATTTAGCGACGAACAGAGCATTCATCGCCAAATTTGGTATGGGGAAAAAATTCATCATCAAATTTGGCGATAAAAAAATATTCATAGCCAAATTGGTGACGAAAAACAAATTCATTACCAAATTGGCAACAAATTATAAGTTCGTCCCATAATTCCCATCACATGGAGCGGAAGCTTTGGATTTTAAGGCCTATTTTGCCAATTTTGACAATGAATTATAAATTCATTGCTAATTTACGATGAATTATGAATTTATTGACACTTTGATGATGAATTTTCAATTCGTTACTAATTAGCGATGAATTTTGTGATAAAAATAATTTTAGCGACGAATTTGGCAACGAAATTTATTTGTTGCTATCATTGCGACTATGTTTTTTTTTGTTGATGTGTGTTATCTTTCTTTTTTCTCCAAATTTTTATGTTTATCTTTTTCTCTTGAATCTAAACATGCTTATCCTAAAGAAGAACACTTCTTTTGTTTTGTTTTGTTTAACTAGTATAATAAGATTATGAGTTCGCCTCTACTATACCAAAGCGTTAACTTTGCTTGTGAAAAAATCTAGATCTAGATTATATACATTTTTTCCTTTATTATATACTTCTTTAGTTTTATTTCATTTACACAAATTAATATATGATTTTTTTTGTAGGTGACAAGAATATTGAAATTTGTTCAAGATGTGATGGTAGAAGATTGAAGATGTAGTAAAGTTTGGAAGTTTGGTTATGTTTTACTTTAGGAGAGACTTAATTTTTTACTAGTTCTTAAACTAAATACATTGGGTACATTTGTGATTGTGATTAGTGCATAGATATTTTTTGAGGTGACCAATTTGATAGTCTTGTATTGTAAAAAAAATGGGCAATTATTGATTAACACTTTAATTTCAATTTAAAATTTTTATTTATGTTTATGTTAATTAGTTATATGCGTAAATATTTATATCATGAAAGGTAGGACAAGATCGCATTTATCAATAGTCTTGGGCGATTTAGCCAAAGCTAACTCAAGATTATTCATAAATGTTAATTCTTGATCCTATAAACAAGAGTTGCATAGAGATATAATTGATAAATTAGTTATCTACCGATCATACTAAGTCTTGGGTGATTTAGCCAAAGCTAACTCAAGGCATAGTATGATGTGGATCTTGTCCCACATAAATTATAGTAAATTGGTACGGATCTAGTAGTGTGGTTTGATCACTCCAATGACTTGATTCCACCAAAATTCCTATAATTTAGTGGGAGCATCATTTAATTAAAGGCCTAATTAGATGATTACTAGAATATGATACTTATTCTCTGCATTTATCTGTTGTAGATTGCCATGTCTTCAAACGCGAATACTCTCTCTCTGCGATCTATCCTTGAGAAAGACAAGCTCACTGGAGCTAATTTCCTGGACTGGTACAGGAACTTGAGGATAGTCCTCAAACAGGAACGTAAGCTGTACGTTCTAGAGCAAGCAGTTCCTGAAGCACCACCACCCTCAGCCATCCGTAGCGTTAGAGATGCTCATCAGAAGCATCAAGACGACGCGTTAGACGTGTCGTGCCAAATGCTATGCTGCATGTACTCTGAGCTTCAGAAGCAACACGAGAACATGAATGCTTACGATATGATTGACCACCTCAAGCAATTATATCAAGGGCAGGTAGGGCATTGGAAGCGGAACTGCAAGGTATACCTGGAGGATCTTAAGAAGAAGAGAAGCGAGCCTTCTACTTCAGGTATATATGTTATAGAAGTCAACCTTTCTATTTCTACATCATGGGTATTAGATACTGGATGTGCTTCTCACATTTGTACCAATGTGCAGGGGCTAAGAAATAGCAGGGCATTGGCAAAGGGCGAGGTGGACCTACGAGTAGGCAATGGAGCACGAGTTGCTGCTGTTGCTGTAGGAACTTATTTTCTATCTCTGCCCTCTGGGATTGAACTGGAACTAGATGATTGTTGTTATGTACCTGCACTTACTAAGAACATAATTTCTGTTTCTTGTCTAGACAAGAAAGGCTTCTCATTTATAATTAAGAACAAATGTTGTTCAGTCTATTTAAATGAAATGTTCTATTGTAGTGCAGATCTTATCAACGGACTCTACATTCTAGACTTAGAACGCCCTATCTATAATGTAAGTACCAAGAGGTTGAGATCAAATGAGTTGAACCTAACCTATCTCTGGCACTGTCGCTTAGGCCACATAAATGAGAGTCGCTTGTCCCAGCTCCATAAGGATGGATTGCTGGATTCATTTGATTTTGAATCATATGAGCCATGCGAGTCATGCCTTCTAGGCAAGATGACTAAGACTCCCTTTAGTGGACATAGCGAGAGGGCAACAGATTTGTTAGGACTCATACATTCTGATGTATGTGGCCCTTTCAATGTTGCTGCTCGAGGTGGTTATAGATACTTCATCACATTTACTGATGATTTCAGTAGATATGGTTATGTGTACTTGATGACACATAAGTCCGAGTCCTTTGAAAAGTTCAAAGAATTCAGAAATGAAGTACAAAACCAACTCGGCATGAGTATTAAAATACTTCGATCAGATCGAGGTGGAGAATACTTGAGCCATGAGTTTCGTGACTATTTAGCTGAGTGTGGGATTCTATCTCAACTCACTCCTCCTGGGACACCACAGTGGAATGGTGTATCTGAAAGGAGGAATCGTACTTATTAGATATGGTACGATCTATGATGAGTCACGCAGATCTTCCTATATCCTTTTGGGGATATGCTCTAGACACGGCAGCGTTCACACTTAACCGTGTTCCATCAAAGGCGGTCATGAAGACACCATATACGATATGGACTGGGAGGAGTCTCAAGATGTCTTTCATGAGAGTTTGGGGTTGTGAGGCTTACGTTAGACGTCAAGTCTCAGACAAACTGGGAACCAAGTCCGATAAGTGTTATTTCGTGGGATATCCCAAGGAAACTAAGGGATATTACTTCTACATTCCCGGTCAGCACAAAGTGTTTGTTGCTAAGACTGGGGTCTTTCTAGAAAGGGACTTTGTTTCTAGAAAGACTAGTGGGAGTTCGTTTGATCTTGAAGAAGTTCAAGACAATGACCATAGCACTGAGCCCTTGATGGATACTGAACAGGAACCACAAGAAGTTGTGGATGAGATTGTTACACAAGAAGTTGTGGAACAACAACCTGTTCAGGTAGACCTACCTCTTCGCAGGTCTGATAGGGTACGTCGTCAGCCTGAGAGATATTCATTTCTCTTTCCTGACCATGATGACGTTATGATCATTAAGAATGAGCCTACCACCTATCAGGAAGCTGTGATGAGCCCAGATTCTGAGAAATGGCTAGAGGCCATGAGATCCGAGATGGATTCCATGTACACCAACCAAGTATGGACTTTGGTTGATCCACCTGAAGGGGTCAAACCCATTGGGTGTAAGTGAGTCTTTAAGAGAAAGACTGACATGGATGGACTTGTACATTCCTATAAGGGTAGACTAGTAGCTAAAGGTTTCAAGCAAATTCATGGTATTGACTATGATGAAACTTTTTCTCTAGTCGCGATGTTCAAGTCCATTAGGATCTTGCTTGCTATTGTAGCATACCACGATTATGAGATCTGGCAGATGGACGTCAAAACTGCGTTTCTGAATGGAAACCTCCTCGAGGAAGTGTACATGACACAACCTGAGGGTTTTGTAGATCCAAAGCATACTGGTAGAGTATGCAAGCTGCATAAGTCCCTTTATGGACTAAAGCAAGCTTCTCGAAGCTGGAATCTTCGATTCGATGATGCAATCAAATAGTTTGGTTTCATCAAGAATGAAGATGAACCTTGTGTCTACAAAAGGGTTAGTGGGAGCACAGTTGTCTTCCTTGTTTTGTATGTAGATGACATACTACTCATTGGGAACAACATCCCTTCGCTACAGTCTGTGAAGACTTGGTTGGGGACTTGTTTCGCAATGAAGGACTTAGGTGAAGCAGCCTGCATTCTAGGCATTAAGTGTAGCGACCCGCCTTCTCCTGCCTTAGACGGATCGTTACTTTTATCTACTTCTCGACTCTAATGCACGACTAAAAATGCGGAAATCTTATTTTTTCTTTTTCTTTTTAATCTATTTAAGAATGATATTCTAACTTAAATAGTCATGCATGATACCATGTCACACTTTCTTTCTCAAAAACTCGTAAGAAAATACTTATTGAAACTTGCCTCGCCCAACTCAGCTTACGGGTATCAGTCGACTGATACTGTACCAGTCGACTGATAAGTCTGAAACCTATTTTCCAGATTCGAAGCCTTGTTTCAAAACTCCACCAAACCTATACTTTTGAGCCATATAAAATCATGACACCATTTCTATACTCTATACCAGTTTTCTAAACAATTTAGCCAATCAAAACGAATCCATAAACTTGAAATTAGGACTTTTGCGGAATTTAGCAAGTTATGAAAATCTACATAGACTTTAAGCTAGAGTTTGTACCAAACTTAACTTCTAACCATTGAAACTCATCACACAAAATTCTGAAACATCCCTAAGGCATTATCAAATGAGAAAGCAACTTTTCTAAACATACTTAAGCAATAAAAACTTGATTCAAAGGGAAACTAATACTATCTTAGCACATGCATCTATTTCTCTAACAAAGTATCAATATTTTAAACTACTCACACTTCTACTCATCCAATGCAATCATAAGGATATGTATGCTAAATGAAATGACATGGAATCTTTACACTAAGAAATTGAGCATGTAAAACTATCCAAAGCTTAAATGTTCGCTAAACTCCATAAAGCAAGAACTTGAAATTTGAATAAACTAAAACATTGTAATTCAAATAACTAAATTGTTTCGTCTCAAGGATCTCTCCAAAATCAGCCACCACACACACTTTACTCAGCACTGCCTCGTCGCCTTCCTTCAGAATTGCTTGCCTTTACCTTTATCTGCAGTAAGAGGAAATGCAACTAGTAAGCAAAAAGCTTAGTAAGTACTATCTAGCTCACAAAATCTCGAAATGTGCAAACATGCTTCTTGAACAATATGAAAAATCATATGAGATACTTATATGCTTGAAAGAAAACTAAGAACATGTATAACTCAAAACATGCATACTCAAGCATTAATAAATCTCAATTTACTTTTCTTGGCTCAACTTGAAACTTTAGCTATTCTTTAACTTTTTGAAAACTCTTTAAACTTTAGAAACTTTGCTAAAGCATATACTTGAAAATAATAATCACTTGGATCCACTGAAGACGTAAGTACCATCTCATGCGCGTTCCCTAAAAGGTTGGGGTAGCGAGCCACCAATCCTAATAGAGCAGACCTTGGTCTACCAGGGCCAAGACCTTGGAATTGGACACCTGGATTCTTTAA